>JBCNJP010000002.1:1107057-1314817 GCA_039602395.1 Deinandra increscens subsp. villosa
AACATAAATATAAATTGTGACATCCGAGAATTTCAAGGTTTACTTCCGTTAGACAATTCCGTTAGTTACGTTATAAGTGTTAACTTATTAACTAATGCTTAACTAGGCCGAATACGTCCACGTCCTTTGGTTGATCACCGAACCCGTCCATATGTGTTATGTGTTATGTGTTTAACTATTTATTGTCATTATGTGCAATGTGATTTAAATACATGATTTAGTATTGAGAATAGCATGACAATTTATGAATCGTGTTTATCTTGCTTAGAATGTGAAATTGACCACTTTTGGGTAACCAGCGAAACTACCGGGCGAAACTATAATGTCGCCCGGCAGTCTGTTGGCTCACTCGTGATCAGAGCCAGTTTCGCCTGGCCAGCGAAACTGCCAGCGAAACTAGCCTCTGATATAAATAATCTTAATAAACCCTAGTTCTCCCATTTTGCCTCATTTACACAAAACACACACACACTCTCCTGAGATATTCTGGACCAGCTGATTCCAGCCAAGAACCATCAAGGAACCATCATCTCATCTCATCCATTTGGCCCTAGATCGAATCGTGAGTCCCCAAAACCATTCTTTATGCATTTATATGTGTTTTTCTTGGTATTTTACTTTAAAGCATGACCAAACCTCCATGAAATCGCTTGATCTTCTGATATGTTGTCTAGGAATGATAGATCTACAATAAAGTCAGTAACTTTACGTGTGAAATCCATCCATGTTGAAGATTCATGCTAGATTAGGTTATTTTAGATTAAAATGTGTTTTTGGTGATTTGATGATGAAAATGCATGTTAAAGGTGTTAAAGCTTACTGATTTATGTTGGTAAATGGTTATGAATGCTAGATAATGAATTGCATGTAATATGGAAGCTGTTAGATTGATTTTTAGGCTGATTTATGTGTTTTTCGCGACCAGCGAAACTGTCATGTTCTCTGGGCGAAACTGTCCAGCGAAACTATGCATATCTTCAACCAGCGACACTATGCAGCGAAACTGCAGTGTCGCCGGGTAAACCAACCAGACCAGCTCGAGCGAATCTACCGAGCGAAATTCCCTGAACGAAAGTTCAAACCAGTTTCGGGCGAAACTAGGCTAGCGAAACTGTGCCAACAGTTTCGAGCGAAACTAGCCTGGTGAAACTGTGTCATCGGGTATTGCCTAGCGAAAGTGCTGCCCGTGCACACAGCGAAACTGCCTAGCGAAACTGCTAGCGAAACTGAGACTAGAATCCAAACTTGTGCAATTTGCTTGAATGTTATGCCATGACTTACATGATTATGCCATGATGATACATGCTTTGATTTCTGATGTATATGAACCCTTGTTTATGATCAACCATCGGTGTCGTGTGTCGTATGTCGAGTCATAGTTTCAACGTACTATGTTATGGGCCATAGTGACGTTAAGTAAAGATTAGACACCAAACTAATACTTAAGACCTAAACGTGTTCATAGCTCTCCGTTAAGCAAAACTTGGATTATATAACAAGTGTAGCTGTGCAACCAAAGGTGAGTGTCACTAACCCGTTTACTGTGAGCCCGTTTGGGACACACTGAATAACTTAATGGAAAACAATGCTGACAACTTTACGAGTGCTATGCACCACTTGATAAAACTGAAAACTTAGAATGCTATGCATCTACTTGATGAACTTGAAGTGTTTTATGGGAAACACTTGTGAAACTTAACAAACTATTTCTGAAACGAAAACCGTTTTAATATGGCTAGTGTAGGTTAAAGTCTAAACCACATGATATCACATGATTTCTAAGGATTGCCTTTTTAACTGAAAAAGTCCTCAACTTAATTGTGCCATTAATTGTAAAGCGAGGGGATGTTGGGTAGATCTACTGGAGTTTGACAAACTCCGCCTCGTGACACTGGAGGTGCACGGAGGTACAATATCAGCCTATCTGACCGTGATCCCGAGAGGACACGGGGGAGGCAAAGCCGCGATGACGAATGTCCGCAAAACAAAATGGCTGAAGGCTCTGCCTCTACTATACTTAATCGTCAGCTTTGGTACAAACTTCCTTAGTGCATGGAAACAACGGATTAGCTACCCGCGATATCGGTTGAGCACTTTAATCATACAAGACTAGTACATACCTGATAACTCTGTTACGGATAATAACTCTACAAAATAACAAATGTTTATGAAATGGCGTATATAACTGAGTATTGCTTTTCACAAACAAATATTACGAATACATATGTTGACACGATTATGATTATGAGACCGGGCCAATGCATGACATGCCCACTGTGAACTCACCAACCGTTAGGTTGACACTTGCGTGGTTTTCACTTTTGCAGATCGTTGAAGAGTATCCATTGAAGGTTGGCATGGCACGTGAAGACTTTTACTTTCATTAAACTAACTGGGAATTTTGATTTGAACAATGATTTGTAAAGCACGTGGCTAGTGCTAAGATACTATTGTTTTTATTCCGCTGCGTAACTTTTGAAACTGTTTGAAATGAATGTTTTGGTACTTTACTCAGATTCGTTTAGTATTTGTAACTAATGGTTGTGGTCCTGGTTTGCTCGCACCCCTTAACGGTATAAACTCCGTTAGTGGTTATTTGGGGGTGTGACATAAATCATCACCGATTGTGTTTGTTCAATAAATACAAGTTAACGGGTTTTCAGACATATTTAAACGGATTAAATCGTCAAGACTTGACCGGTATCACTTGGGTGACTTATGTTACTCATATTGATCATAGACCTTATGCATATGTTATTTAACTATTTAGGGCGTTACGTGCTACCGTCCTTCACTGCTTATTTTCCGATTATCTGCTGAACCAGTGAGTTTCACGGCCCCTTTTCCTCTTTAACTGTTTTATACTTGGGGGAGAAATCATGAAAACTGATTAAATGCTTTTTACTTAATATTATGGTTTATTTGTTAGCCGTATGACTACTTGTTCTCTTAGTGATTGCCCAACTTGGTACATTATCGTTATAAACGTTTGTACAACCGAAATCCCATCATTAATTGATTTCAATTAGTTTTGTACGAAACAATAGCTAGTGAATAGATCTATTTGGGTTGACAACCCTACCCTAACTGGTAGCTCCAGTTCTGACTCCGGATTGTCTGGGGGTACACGTCAGTTATTCTGCACTGTTTAACATCTCTGGGCAAGAGATGCCGGGTGGGTAAACCGTTAGTATTTGAAATCAAGGTTCAGGTGAGATCATACAACCACAACAATAAACCCTGATAATATTTAAGTATACCGAAACTGTTTTACAACTGTTTTACAACTGCTTAACTATCGAGTCCTAAACCTGTGAACCTCACCAACTTTATGTTGACCCGTTTTATATTCATGATTTCTTAGGTAATTGACGAGACTTTCTTGAAGACATGCAAATGGGGCTTACAAATGCTATCGGACCTGTCCTTGGAGTCATAGTCCCGACTATCCAACTTAACCGTTTTAAGCTTTTAATAATCATTTAAGACTTATGTTTTTAAATTGTAAGACATTAATGTTTCCACTACTCTTTCCGCTGCAATGAAACGAATTAATGTTTTTTGAAGTTTTTAAATAATTAGAAGTGTTCTATGTATCCTCGACTATGATTCCATTCTCGCTCACACCCGAAACCGTTGACCGGGGTGTGACAATTAAATTCGGTTGGGCTTCGGTTACCATGTTTATTGATTGATTGTTAGTTTATTATGTTTTTGTTCTTGTCAAATACGGTTTGGACTAGAGGGGCAAAGAGCTTTGGCCTAGGTAAAACAGTAATCAACGATTTGATCATCTAATCGTAAGTGTTTATTAACTTTGTTGATTCATCGTTTATTATTGCTTCTCATACTTGATTAAATCAATCATTTGGATTCCGCAATCATGATTGATCAATGATATCGTGTTTCGACTACATTAAAAAAATGTTGAGTCTTGTGTATTAAATTCTGTTGGGCTTCGGTTATCCATGTTTAGTGATCAGGTGTTAGTTAATTATGTGTTTGTTAATGTAAAATACTATTTCCACTAGAGGGGGAAAGGGCTTTGGCACATGTAATAGTAATCAACGATTTGATCATCTAATCGTAAGTATTTATTAACTTTGTTGATTAATCGTTTATTATTGCTTCTCATACTTGATTCAATCAATCATTTGGATTCCGCACTCATGACTGATCATTGATATCGTGTTTTGACTATATTAGAAAAATGATGAGGCTTGTGTATTAAATTCGATTGGGCTTCGGTTATCCAGGTTTAGTGATTGGGTGTTAGTTAATTATGTGTTTGTTATTGTAAAATACGATTTGGACTTGAGGGGCAAAGGGCTTTGGCCTAGGTAAAACAGTAATCAACGATTTGATCATCTAATCGTAAGTGTTTATTAACTTTGTAGATTCATCGTTTATTATTGCTTCTCATACTTGATTCAATCAATCATTTGGATTCCACACTCATGATTGATCAATGATATCGTGTTTCGACTACATTAGAAAAATGAAGAGGCTTGTGTATTAATGTCACACCCCCAAATAACCACTAACGGAGTTTATACCGTTAAGGGGTGCGGCTAGACCAGGATCCACAACCATTAGTTACAAATACTAAATGAATCAGAGTTAGTTCAAAAATCAGTTATAAAGTAAAGTCTCAAATACAAACGCAGCGGAATAAAATATTGACTTAGCACTAACCACGTGCTTTACAAATTCTTTGTTTAAAATTCTCAGTTAAGTTTAACAGAAATAAAATGGTCTTCACGTGCCATGCCAACCCGCTCCGGATACTCCTTAGCGATCTGCAAAAGTTTAAACCACGCAAGTGTCAACCTAACGGTTGGTGAGTTCACAGTGGGCTTGTCATGCATTGGCCCGGTCTCATAATCATAATTTGTATCAAGGTATACTTACATAGTATTCGTTTGTGAAAAACAATGCTAAATGTTATGTCTTAGTTTATAAAGGAATTGTCCGTGACCTACGTCATCGGGTATGAACTAGTTCTGTAAAGTTAAATTGCTCAACCGATATCGCGGGTAGCTAATCCGTTGTTCCATGCACTAAGGAAGTTTGCACCAAAGCTGACCATAATTTATTGTAGTGGCCGTGCCATCTAGTACTGCGGACCTACGTCATCGCGTTTTTGCCTCCCCCGTGTCCTCTCGGGATCACGGTCGAATAGGCTGATATTGTACCTCCGTGCACTCCCCGTGCCACGGGGCGGAGTTTGTCAAACTCCAGTAGATCTACCCAACATCCCCTCGCTTTACAATTAATGGTACAATTTAGTTGAGGACTTTTAAGTTTCAAGGCATCCTTAGAAAACATGTGATATCATGTGGTTTAGACTTTAACCTACACTAGCCATATTAAAACAGTTTACCGGATTCTCATGAATCTCAAAAAAATGTTTTTCAGTTTTGTTTCAGAAATCGTTGTTTTGGAAATTCGCAAGTGCTTCCCGTAAAGCACTTCAGGTTCATCAAGTGGGTGCCGAGCACTCCAGGTTTTCAAGTTCATCAGGGAGGTGCCTAGCACTCTCGAGTTTGTCAGCATTGTCTTACTTTTAGTTATTCGGTGTGACCCAAACGGGTTCACGGTAATCGGGTTAGTGACACTCACCTTTGGTTGCACTGCTACACTTGCTTAATAATCCAAGTATTGCTTATCGAAGACCTATGAACACGTTTAGGTCTTAAGTATTAGTTTTGTGTCTAATCTTTACTTAACGTCACTATGGCCCATAACATAGCACGTTGGAACTCATGACTCGACATACAGACACACGACACCGATGGTTGATCATAAACAAGGGTTCACATATTACAGAAATCATAACATGTATCATCATGGCATAATCATGTAATTCATGGCATAACATTCAAGCAAATTGCACAAGTTTGGATCTAGGTCAGGCCATAATTTCGCTGGCAGTTTCGCTAGGTAATTTCGCTAGGTACACGGGCAGCACTTTCGCTAGGCTGTACCCGATAAAACAGTTTCGCTAGGCTAGTTTCGCTCGAAACTGTTGGCACAGTTTCGCTAGCCTAGTTTCGCCCGAAACTGGTTTGAACTTTCGTTCAGGGAATTTCGCTCGGCAGATTCGCTCGAGCTGGTCTGGTTGGTTTACCCGGCGACACTGCAGTTTCGCTGCATAGTGTCGCTGGTTGAAGATATGCATAGTTTCGCTGGACAGTTTCGCCCAGAGAACATCACAGTTTCGCTGGTCGCGAAAAAACATACGGATCAGCCTAAAAATTAACCTAACAGCTTCCATTTTACATGCAATTCATTGTTTAGCATACATAGGCATTTACCAACATAAATCAGTAAGCTTTAACACCTTAAACATGCATTTTATCATCAAATCACCCAAAATACATATAAAACCCTAAAATGACTAAAATAGCTTAGATCTTTATCATGGATGAATTTTACACGTAAAGTTAGCAACTTTATGGTAGATCTAGCATGTATACACATCATATCAGAAGATCTAACAGATTCATGAAGATTGAGGCATGCTTTATGAAGAAAACATATAGAAAAGTGCATTTAAATAGTTTTTGGGACTTACGATTCGATCTAGGGTCTGAATAGGTGAGATGAGATGATGGTGGTCTCTCGGTGATTCACAACTGACCAGCTTTCTCGAGAGAGCAGATGGAGAGTGGTGTGTGTTTTGTGTAAAAGAGGCAAATGGTGTAAACTAGGGTTTATTAGGATTATTTATATCAGGTCTTAGTTTCGCTGGCCGGCGAAACTGGCTCTGGTCACGTGTTATCGAATAGCTTAGATGGCTACCGGGCGACACTATAGTTTCGCCCGTTAGTTTCGCTGGCTGCACAACTCAGGCAATTTACAATTTGTCATGCTATTCATAATATTAAATCATGCATTTAAAACTCATTGCACATAATAACAACCATAAATGAACACATAGCACATATGGGCGGGTTCGGTGATCAACCAAATGTCGTGGACGTATTCGGCCTAGTTATGCATTAGCTACTAAGTTAACACTTATAACGTAACTAACGGGGTTATGTCTAACGGAAGTTAACCTTGGAATTCTCGGATGTCACAATTAAATTTGGTTGGTCTTCGATTATCCATGTTTAGTGAATGGGTGTGAGTTAATTATGTGTTTGTTATTGTAAAATACGATTTGGACTAGAGGGAAAGGGCTTTGGCCCATGTAATAGTAATCAACGATTTGATCATCTAATCGTAAGTGTTTATTAACTTTGTTGATTCATCGTTTATTATTGCTTCTCATACTTGATTAAATCAATCATTTGGATTCCGCAATCATGATTGATCAATGATATCGTGTTTCGGCTACATTAGAAAAATGTTTAGTCTTGTGTATTAAATTCGGTTGGGCTTCGGTTATCCATGTTCAATGATTGGGTGTTAGTTAATTATGTGTTTGTTGTTGTAAAATACGATTTGGACTAGAGGGGCAAATGGCTTTGGCACATGTAATACTAATCAATGATTTGATCATCTTATCGTAAGTGTTTATTAACTTTGTTGATTCATCGTTTATTATTGCTTCTCATACTTGATTCAATCAATCATTTGGATTCCACACTCATGATTGATCATTAATATCATGTTTCAACTATATTAGAAAAATGATGAGGCTTGTGTATTAAATTCGGTTGGGCTTCGGTTACCATGTTTAGTGATTGTTTGTTAGTTAATTATGTTTTTGTTCTTGTCAAATACGGTTTGGACTAAAGGGGCAAAGAGCTTTGGCCTAGGTAAAACAGTAATCAACGATTTGATCATCTAATCGTAAATGTTTATTAAATTTATTGATTCATCGTTTATTATTGCTTCTCATACTTGATTAAATCAATCATTTGGATTCCGCAATCATGATTGATCAATGATATCGTGTTTCGGCTACATTAGAAAAATGTTGAGTCTTGTGTATTAAATTCGGTTGGGCTTCGGTTATCCATGTTCAATGATTGGGTGTTAGTTAATTATGTGTTTGTTGTTGTAAAATACGATTTGCACTAGAGGGGCAAATGGCTTTGGCACATGTAATACTAATCAATGATTTGATCATCTTATCGTAAGTGTTTATTAACTTTGTTGATTCATCGTTTATTATTGCTTCTCATACTTGATTAAATCAATCATTTGGATTCCGCAATCATGATTGATCAATGATATCGTGTTTCGACTACATTAAAAAAATGTTGAGTCTTGTGTATTAAATTCTGTTGGGCTTCGGTTATCCATGTTTAGTGATTGGGTGTTAGTTAATTATGTGTTTGTTAGTGTAAAATACGATTTCCACTAGATGGGGAAAGGGCTTTGGTACAAGTAATAGTAATCAACGATTTAATCATCTGTTTGTAAGTGTTTATTAACTTTGTTGATTAATCGTTTATTATTGCTTCTCATACTTGATCCAATTAATCATTTGGATTCCGCACTCATGACTGATCATTGATATCGTGTTTTGACTATATTAGAAAAATGATGAGGCTTGTGTATTAAATTCGATTGGGCTTCGGTTATCCAGTGTCACACCCCCAAATAACCACTAACGGAGTTTATCCCGTTAAGGGGTGCGAGCAAACCAGGACCACAACCATTAGTTACAAATACTAAACGAATCAGAGTTAGTCCAAACATATGTCATAAATAAAATCTCACAATACCCAGCGGAAAAATATTTTCTTAGCACTAACCACGTGCTTTACAAAATCATTGGTTTAAATTCCCAATTTAGTTTAAACAAAAGTAAAATGTCTTCATGCGCCATGCCAACCCGCTCCGGATACTCCTCAGCGATCTGCAAAAGTTTAAACCACGCAAGTGTCAACCTAACGGTTGGTGAGTTCACAGTGGGCTTGTCATGCAGTGGCCCTGTCTCATAATCATAATTGTGTCAACATATACTTATGTAATATTTATTTGTGAAAAGCAATGCTTAGTGATAATATACCAGTCGATAATCATAGTAGCGTGATTTAGTAAAAGTAATGTCCGTAACATGCGTTATCGGGTATGTACTAGTTTTGTAAAATTAAAGTGCTCAACCGATATCGCGGTTAGCTAATCCGTTGTTCCATGCACTAAGGAAGTTTGTACCAAAGCTGACTAATAAGTATTGTAGTGGCATTGCCATCATCTATTTTGTTTTGCGGACATACGTCATCGCGACTTTGCCTCCCCCGTGTCCTCTCGGGATCACGGTCAGATAGGCTGATATTGTACCTCCGTGCACCTCCAGTGTCACGAGGCGGAGTTTGTCAAACTCCAGTAGATCTACCCAACATCCCCTCGCTTTACAATTAATGGCACAATTTAGTTGAGGGCTTTTTCAGTTAAAAGGGCAATCCTTAGAGATCATGTGATATCTTGTGGTTTAGACTTTAACCTACACTAGCCATGTTAAAACAGTTTACCGGATTCTCATGAATCTCAAAATGATTTCAGAAATAGTTTGTTTAAGTTCTACAAGTGTTTCCCATAAAACACTTCAAGTTTATCAAAGAGGTGCATGGCACTCATAGGATTTCGAGTTCATAAAAGAGGTGCATAGCACTCATAAGGTTGTCAGCATTGTTTTTCATTGGGTTATTCGGTGTGTCCCAAACGGGCTCACAGTAAACGGGTTAGTGACACTCACCTTTGGTTGCACAGCTACACTTGCTAAATAATCCAACTATTGTTTGCTTAACGAAGACGGTTTGATCTAGGATCCGAATGGGTGATGTCTCGAGGCTGAGATCACGACGGCTCGTGGTGTTTTCTTGGCTGACCAGAATTCAGGAGAGTGTGTGTGTGTGTTTTTTAGAAATGGTGTAAGTAAAATGAGAAGATTAGGGTTTTATAAAATATATAGGTCAGGAGCTAGTTTCGCTGGCAGTTTCGCTGGCCAAGCGAAACTGACTCTGAATTCGTGTGAATCGAAAGTTTGGCTACCGAGCGAATCTATAGTTTCGCTGGAAACCAAAAAGGGCCAATTTTAAAAATTAATTAATTAAACACGTTGCACATAATAATAATAATAAATAAATAAACACATAACACATATGGACGGGTTCGGTGATCAACCAAAGGTCGTGGACGTATTCGGTCTAGTTAAGCATTAGTTACTAAGTTAACACTTATAATGTAACTAACGGAGATTGTCTAACGGAAGTTAACCTTGAAATTCTCGGATGTCACATCATCCCCTTGTAAATGGAATTTTCGTCCCGAAAATTATTCTTGCGTTGTAGCGTTCACAGCCTCGGCTGTCGTTGTTGCTGTTGTTGCTGGGGAAAGAAAGCAAAAGTTTTTAGGGTCGCCACATCCTCCTCCTGTTAAAGGAATTTTGGTCCCCAAAATTAAATCATACCTTGAGTTTCCGTGGACGTTTGCCTGAACAAGTGAGGATACTTTTTCTTCATCTGATCCTCTCGTTCCCATGTATATTCAGGTCCACGCTTTGAGTTCCATCGAACTTTGACGATCGGAATCTTGCTACGTTTGAGGGCTTTCTCCTCGCGTCCCATGATTTCTACCGGCTGCTCGATAAATCTCAAATGTTCGTCAATTTCCAATTCCTCCAAAGGAATTATTTCAGTGTCTTCAGCCAGACATTTCTTCAGGTTAGAAACGTGAAACACGTTGTGAACTCCATCGAGTTCAGCAGGGAGTTGTAATCGGTAGGCCACCGGGCCTACTTCCCCAATGATTTCAAATGGACCGATATAGCGAGGATTTAGCTTTCCACGCTTTCCGAAGCGTATCACTCCTTTCCAGGGAGATACCTTCAATAGTACCTTTTCGCCTACCTCGAACTTCAAAGGTTTACGGTGTTTGTCGGCATAGCTCTTTTGCCTATCACGTGCTGCGGCTATCCGTTTTCTGATTTGAATAATTCGTTCCGTTGTATCATGAATGATTTCTGGTCCGGTGAGTCCTTTCTCACCCGTTTCGGCCCAACACACGGGCGATCTACATTTTCTGCCATAAAGAGCTTCAAAAGGTGCTGCACCGATGCTTGTATGATAGCTATTGTTGTAGGAGAACTCCACCAACGGAAGGTGAGCCTCCCAGTCTTTACCGAAGTCGAGAACGCAAGCTCGGAGCATGTCTTCCAAAGTCTGAATAGTTCGTTCCGTCTGACCATCAGTCTGCGGGTGATAAGCTGTACTCATATCCAGTCTGGTTCCCAGTGCGTCTTGCATAGATTGCCATAGTCGGGAAGTAAATCGAGGATCTCGGTCGGAGATAATGGTCTTAGGCACCCCATGAAGTGCCACGATTCGATCAATATACAGCTTTGTTAACTTATTCATATTGTCATTTTCCCTCATGGGAATAAAGTGTGCAGATTTGGTTAGTCGATCAATGATAACCCAAATCGCATCCGGTCGATTCGATCGATGAGGTAGTCCTGTTACGAAATCCATGGAGATATCCTCCCATTTCCATTCCGGGATCTTTGGTTGCTGCAATAATCCAGAAGGCTTTTGGTACTCGATCTTAACTCTTGAGCATGTTAAACACTTAGCCACATATCGTGCAATGTCGACTTTCATATTCGGCCACCAATACAAGTTCTTCAAATCTTGGTACATTTTGTCTGATCCAGGGTGCACCGAATACCTTGATTTGTGAGCCTCGTCCATCACGAGCTCACGGAGATTTCCAAGCATAGGAATCCAAATTCTGTCATTGTAATATCTGAGTCCGTCGGACCTAATTTCAGAGTTACCATCCACCCCCCGCAGTGCTTCAGCTGCGAAGTTTTCCCCTTTTAAAGCTTCTTGTTGAGCATCACGGATTCGATCCGGCAGTCCCGTGTGAATGGTAAGTTGCAGCGCTCGTACTCGTCGAGGTTTTTCGTACTCTTTTCGACTTAAGGCGTCAGCCACAACATTGGCTTTTCCCGGGTGATACTTAATCGCTAAATCGTAATCATTTAGTAGCTCGACCCACCTTCGTTGTCGCATGTTGAGGTCCTTTTGTTCAAAGATATGTTGTAAGCTTTTGTGGTCGGTAAATATCGTGCACTTTGTTCCGTAGAGGTAATGTCTCCAAATCTTGAGTGCATAAAGAACGGCTCCTAATTCCAAATCATGTGTTGTATAATTCTTCTCATTATCCTTCAGTTGCCTGGACCCATAGGCAATCACTTTGTCTCGTTGCATCAACACGCAACCGAGTCCTTGAATGGATGCATCGCAGTAAACCACGAAGTCGTCAACCCCTTCGGGTAACGAGAGAATCGGAGCTGAACATAACATGTCCTTAAGAGTTTGAAACGCGCGTTCTTCTTTTTCTCCCCATCTATATTGCACTCCTTTGTGCGTTAAAGCTGTTAAGGGTTGAGCCAATTGCGAGAAACCCTTGATGAATCTTCGGTAATATCCGGCAAGTCCCAAAAATTGTCGGATTTCGGTCGGCGCTCTCGGAGTAGACCAATTCTTGATAGCTTCTACTTTAGCTGGGTCAAAATGAATTCCATCCTTATTAACAATGTGTCCAAGAAACTGGACTTCGCGAATCCAAAAGTCGCACTTGGAAAATTTGGCGTAAAGCTGTTCCTTGCGGAGTAATTCCAAGATAAGTCGTAGGTGATTCTCGTGTTCTTCCTTTGTCTTGGAGTAGATCAAAATATCATCAATGAAAACTATCACGAACTGATCGAGGTACGACTTGCACACTCGATTCAACAGATCCATAAATACAGCAGGTGCATTGGTTAGCCCAAACGGCATAACCAGGAACTCATAGTGACCATACCGAGTTCTGAAAGCAGTCTTAGAAATATCCTCATCGCGAACACGAAGTTGGTGATATCCAGACCGTAGATCAATCTTTGAAAAGTAGCTCGAACCTTGCAGTTGGTCGAAAAGATCGTCGATTCGAGGAAGTGGATACCGATTCTTGATCGTAACCTTGTTAAGTTCTCGGTAATCAATACACATTCGGAACGTTCCATCTTTCTTCTTAACAAACAATACCAGTGCTCCCCATGGAGACGAACTTGGACGAATAAACCCTTTGTCGAGTAACTCTTGAAGTTGTGCGGAGAGTTCGTTGAGTTCACTTACCGCCAAGCGGTAAGGTGTGCGTGCAATCGGGGCCGTTCCGGGAGCTAAGTCGATTCCAAACTCGACTTGTCGAAATGGAGGTAAACCAGGCAAAATCTTCAGGAAATACATCTTGGAAGTCGCGGACTATCGGGTAGTCGTTGATTTTACGCTCGGGAAGTGTCGTGTCTGTGACGTTGGCAAGGATTGCGAAGTGTCCCTTACGAAGGCACTTTTGAGCCTTAAGAAACGAAATAATACCGGTGACTGCTCCACCTTTTTCACCTTGAACTGTTAACACTTCACCTTCTTGGAGTGGAATACGAATCACTTCTTCTTGACATAAAATTTCAGCTCGGTTTTCAGATAACCAATCCATCCCTACTATGTCACACCCCCAAAAATCCCACGCGCGATAACGCCCCGCAGGGAGCGTGACAAACCAGGATCGCCGTCCATTAGTTACACCAAACGACCAGTAATTAATAAAAAGGTTGTATATTTCATTAAAATATAAATACAGAGTTTTACAAAGGCGGAAGCGTAAATGCAATGAAAGTATTAATGTAAAAACACCATCACCCAAGGTGATGTGGCTTGTTCAAAAACAATAAAAGGGTTTTCAAATACTCATGCACGCGTACTCGTGATACTCGAACATCCGCAACCTGAGAAATAACATGCTAAAAAGTGTCAACACAAAGGTTGGTGAGTTCACAGGTTTAATCAGTTCATCAGTTGAATGTAAATCGACTGTTCAACAACAGTCCCAGTTCAGTGTAAATCAACTGTTCATCGACAGTTCAAGTTCAGTTTAAAATTGATTGTTCAACAACAATCAAGTTGAGTTTAAGATTGACTATTCAACAATAGTCAAGTTGTAAGAGCATAATCACTAATATATATCAAATAGCTAGCTAGGCTATATACATGAAACTTTGCACGTTGATGGTCACCGAAGCTAACAGTTGTTCATAGTTTGCCTTGTTGTGTTTAGGACGAATATAACACCCGTTCGATATCCAATCGTGTCAGAGCGACTGACCCGGGTGGGGTTTGTCAGACCCAGTAGTACTACAATATATTTCCCGCTATCGTCATTAATACTAACGGTACCATAGGAAGGACTTTGTTGTATAGTGTGCTACAAGTACTTCAAGTGATATATAAAAGTCTAATTATCTCAGTTGTGTAAATCATGCATGTTAATCTCCCCCAAAAGGATTAAAACAGTAAAATGGGGCCGTGAAACTCACCTTAGGTTGCACAACAAAGTTTCCAGACAAACAGTTAAGTAAAGTAGCAAATACAAGTCTTGTGCAAGCAATCAATCACCTAACGAGCATAAATGTATAAGTGTGTGTTTTATAAACTATTATATCTAAAGAAGACGACAAAACGAGTGATCGTGAAGTTCGGAATAAGTCGAGGATGGCACTCGTGCCAAATCCGAGCGTTTATCGAAATACGCGAGAAAATACAATATACAACAATATTATATATTTTCTAAGTTCAAGGGTTTCAATAATAAATATATATATATTTAATATATATATTGTATATTTAACTAAATGTTCGAGTGACGTTAATAACGAATTTCGCGAGAACAATATATATATATATATATATATATATATATATATATATGGGAGAGGATCATTTGAGAACCAATTTGATTTGAGAACTAAAAAGAACTAATTTGAGCCACATGTTTATTACATGTATCCCTCCCTCCCATGAATTGTAGTGGTCCCCCATTGAAATTTGTGGTTGAGATTTAGTTCTCAAAAGTTCTCAAAATAAAAAGTTCTCATTTGAACCTAACCCTATATATATATATATATATATATATATATATATATATATATAAAATATAGGTTATCATAGAATATTCGGTTATTTCAATGGAAATCTAACGGCAAAAGTTAATATATCAATTTACTCAAGATATGTATTTATATATATATTTTACATTTTTATGAAGCTATAATTTTACATCAATATATATATATATATATATATATATATATATATATATATATATATAGATGCTAGAAATCTATTTTTCAATTAAAGATAATAAGTTAAACATATTTTGTAACTCAAAATATGATTTACGGGGTTTTTAAATGTTTAAAATATATTTTTACGGGTTTAGGATACAATTAGGGACAACTTTGGGACGCAATCTAGTGATCAATTGCAAAAAAAATATAAAAACAGCAAACAGGGAGGTCACCGGGTTCGAACCCGTGACCTCCATGACACAACTCAACCAACAAACCACTCGGCCGAGAGGCCTGTTTGTGTTAGGAACTGGGCCGAAATGCTTTTATTCATCAACGCATACGATTCTGAGTAACAGAATGAAAGAAAACAGGAAAAGGAAAAAGATTTGCGTGAGGCGAGTTTCGAACTCGCGCCCCTCGCGTACAAGTCCAGTGACAGAACCGTTGGGCCAGTTTGGCATCTGATAATGAAACCGAATCTTAAACATATAACCCATACCCGCCAGAAGTCATCTTCTTCACCCATTAACTCCGGTGATCGGAACCCTAGTTCCGGTCGCCGGAAAATCTCGAAACTCAAATAAAACACATAAAAAGGTGCGACTAACATTAAGGAATCGTTACCTTGGATCGAAGATGAGATATAATCAGTTTTTGACACCGAAATCGATCCCGAAACTTTGACGACAACTCCGCGTTTTGCTTCAATAATCAAAATTGAGGACACGTGCTTGCTCTATGTTGAAAGGCGATCAAGATGGTGATCGAATGGAGGTCGACCGAACAGTGTTTGGCCGGAATTGCTTGAGTTCGCCGGAAACTTTAAAAAAAACTGTGAGAGTGAGGGACGAGAGAACGTGAGAGAGAAACAATGTGAATGATAGGTGCATATCATTGGCTTAATTGTGATGGCGAAGTGAAACTGATGGAAGAGTGATGATTCAGTCGAAACCGAATGTCTCCCCCTTGAATTCGATTTCAGTCGGTTACACGCACAGACCGATCTCAATTCAATTGCATTTAGGATTAAAGTTTTGGAAATTACGGAATAGTCCCTCTAAGTTTAATAAAAGAAAATCATGTTTGGGAAATGACAACATAACCCCTCGAAGTTTTATAAAACCTAACGGCTCTAACGGAGGTTAACGAAGGAACAAGTAAATAACGAATATACGAGGAGCGTCAAAATATATAAATCGTGTAACGTTTATAAAATGTATAAGCCTCGTCTTACCCATATAAAATCATAATAATAATTTCATAAATATAAACTCTAAGCTCACATAAAATCATAGATTTAACCCTAATAAAATCGTAAAATAATACGTCTGATTTTACGGCACAACGTCACATAAAATGATAGAATAAATCGTGTGAACTTATATATATAAATATCTCTCATGAAATCATAAATGATGAAACCATAGAATATCAATCGTTTGAACTAAGTGCATGCTCGTATAGTGATGATCACACAAAACCCTAATTGCTAAAGTCAACAAGTCAACACATAATTGTTCACATAGCATTTAATACAGTTTACGTTTAGTTAATGTCAGAAAATGACCTGAAAGGACGGATTGTTACATACTATGACATCAAAACTACCAATCGGGAAAGGCATAAGATCGATTCCTAACGTATGGCCAGCTAGCTCTAACTTACAGTCCTTAACTATCTGAGTCGTATCATGAAGTTTACCATTCGCTAATTCTACCACATATTTAGCATCTAAGGCAATCGGTTTAGCATTAATTAATCTAGCAAACTTAGTGGAAATAAAGCTTCTTTCAGCACCAGAATCAAACAATACAGTAGCGAAGAAACCATTTAGCATAAATTTACCGTTAATCACGTTGGCGTCGTTGCGAGCTTCTCCTTGCCCCATAACAAAAGCTCTTCCCCTGCCGTTACCATTCCCGTTGTTACCATTCCCGTTGCCATTTCCTCCACCATTACCATTCCCACCATTGTTTCCCTGGTTACCATTTCCCTGTCTTCTCAACTGTGGGTAGTCCCTTTTATGTGGCCTTGAGCACCACATTCATAGCAGTTCCCATTACCATTTCCTCTGGGAGCTTCATTGTTGTTGTTACGGTTCTGGCCATTGTTGTTCCCGTTGCCCCGGTTGTTTCCATAATTGTTGTTGCCATGATTGTTGTTGTTGTTTTGCCTTGGGCGGTTTTGTTGCTCAGGTAAAATCGCCCAACAGTCTTTTGCCTCATGGCTTTTCTTGCCACATCTTTCACAGTTCAGATTCCTTCTACAAACACCAGCGTGATGCTTCCCACACTTGTTACACATGGGCAGGTTACCCTTGTAGTTACTTTGACCGTTTCCGCCCTGGCGGTTGTTTCCACTGTTGTTTCCAGACCTTTTGCTTTGGCCTTGGGAGTTATAAGACCTCCCAGTGCTGTTTCCCACACTCTGATTGTTCATTGAGTTTTCAGGAGCTTCATCATTAGCTTTTCTTTTGCCACTTAAGGCAGTCTTCTCTGAGGCTTTTGCAGGAAGTGTACCTTTCTCAATTTCCTGATCAGTAAGCTTGTGAGCCAAACGGATGGCTTGCTGCACGGTTGCAAGGTTGCTGGCAGTCACCAGTCCTTTGATTTGAGGCGCGAGGCCTTCCAAATAACGCTCGATGCGTTTGAACTCAGCATCCACCATTGTGGGGCACAAGACCGCGTACTCATGGTAACGCGCAGTATACTGTTCGACTTCAGACCCAGTCATCTTCAGATTCAAGAATTCACCCTCTAACTTCTTTACTTGGTCACGGGGACAGTACTCCTCCATAATCAGTTCCTTAAACGCTTCCCATTCCATGTTATTAGCCGCATCTAACCCAATCATCTGGATTTCGGCATTCCACCAGGTGAGAGCAGCTCCCTCAAAGGTACCAGTCGCATATTTCACCTTGCTCTCAGCAGGGCAGTTGCACATAGAGAAGACCTTCTCAGACTTCTCGATCCACCTGAGGAGCCCTACCGCTCCTTCCTCGCCGGAAAACGTCATCGGCTTGCAGTCCATGAAGGACTTAAACGTGCAGTGATGGAGGTTTCCTGATGCATAAATAATTCGGGTTTTAAGTTTAAACAGGTCAAATTATAATCGCTTGTGCCTTAACCGGCATAATAATTACCCTGCGCGGCGAAGGTAGCTTGGACGGCTGCTACTACGGCTTGCACGTGCTCGTTTATCATAGCTTGCAGTTGTGCAGGTGTCAGGTTAATGTTGTTCCTTCCGTGTCCTCTTCCAGGCATTTTCTGGACAGTTAAAGTAGCCAGTGTTCAGTCACAGTTTTACTTTATACATATCCCATAATATGTATATTAACAATTCCCGTTATCCCACTATTAGTCCAAAAAGATTTTGTGCAAAATAGAGGCGTCGTCGGAGAACGTCGTAAATTGTAAGTACTATCGTCGAAAGTCGGCTTTCCCATAAAAGTCACCGTCGGCGTAGTCATCGTAGTAGAAATCAGGACGTAGCGTGTAGCATCGTTTCGTTGTCGCTTTCCCCGGAGTAATGTGCGTATTAGCGTTCGCATTTCGTGTTCGTGTGTGAAAATTTTCCCTAAGGTTTTCCGTTAGACTACCTAGACACAGTCTATATATATATTTATATATATATATATATATATATATATATATATATATATACATACGTACGAAGCATTTACTTACACAGCAGAGCGAGTATCCCAGGTTGGCACGTGAAATTTTTTGTTTTGGGGAATTTGTTTGTTCGTTTGTAACTAAGGTTTCAAGTTGCAGTTTTCCAAATCGTTTTTCAAAATGATTCCAGTTCTCTACAACTTATGGCTCTGATACCAATCTGTCACACCCCCAAATAACCACTAACGGAGTTTATACCGTTAAGGGGTGCGAGCAAACCAGGACCACAACCATTAGTTACAAATACTAAACGAATCAGAGTTAGTCCAAACATATGTCATAAATAAAATATCACAATACGCAGCGGAAAAATATTGTCTTAGCACTAACCACGTGCTTTACAAAATCATTGGTTTAAATTCCCAATTTAGTTTAAACAAAAGTAAAATGTCTTCATGCGCCATGCCAACCCGCTCCGGATACTCCTCAGCGATCTGCAAAAGTTTAAACCACGCAAGTGTCAACCTAACGGTTGGTGAGTTCACAGTGGGCTTGTCACGCAGTGGCCCGGTCTCATAATCATAATTGTGTCAACATATACTTATGTAATATTTATTTGTGAAAAGCAATGCTCAGTGATAATATAACAGTCCATAATCATAGTAGCGTGATTTAGTAAAAGTAATGTCCGTAACATGCGTTATCGGGTATGTACTAGTTTTGTAAAATTAAAGTGCTCAACCGATATCGCGGGTAGCTAATTTGTTCCATGCACTAAGGAAGTTTGTACCAAAGCTGACTAATAAGTATTGTAGTGGCATTGCCATCATCTATTTTGTTTTGCGGACATACGTCATCGCGGCTTTGCCTCCGCCGTGTCCTCTCGGGATCACGGTCAGATAGGCTGATATTGTACCTCCGTGCACCTCCAGTGTCACGAGGCGGAGTTTGTCAAACTCCAGTAGATCTACCCAACATCCCCTCGCTTTACAATTAATGGCATAATTTAGTTGAGGACTTTTTCAGTTAAAAGGGCAATCCTTAGAGATCATGTGATATCTTGTGGTTTAGACTTTAACCAACACTAGCCATGTTAAAACAGTTTACCGGATTCTCATGAATCTCAAAATGTTTTCAGAAATAGTTTGTTTAAGTTCTACAAGTGTTTCCCATAAAACACTTCAAGTTTATCAAAGAGGTGCATGGCACTCATAGGGTTTCGAGTTCATAAAAGAGGTGCATAGCACTCATAAGGTTGTCAGCATTGTTTTTCATTGGGTTATTCGGTGTGTCCCAAACGGGCTCACAGTAAACGGGTTAGTGACACTCACCTTTGGTTGCACTGCTACACTTGCTAAATAATCCAAGTATGTTTTGCTTAATGAAGACGGTTTGATCTAGGATCCGAATGGGTGATGTCTTGAGGCTGAGATCACGACGGCTCGTGGTGTTTTCTCGGCTGACCAGAATTCAGGAGAGTGTGTGTGTGTTTTTGAGAAATGGTGTAAGTAAAATGAGAAGATTAGGGTTTTATAAAATATATAGGTCAGGAGCTAGTTTCGCTGGCAGTTTCGCTGGCCAAGCGAAACTGACTCTGAATTCGTGTGAATCAAAAGTTTGGCTACCGAGCGAATCTATAGTTTCGCTCGGTAGTTTCGCTGGAAACCAAAAAGGGCCAATTTTAAAAATTAATTAATTAAACACGTTGCACATAATAATAATAAATAAATAAACACATAACACATATGGACGGGTTCGGTGATCAACCAAAGGTCGTGGACGTATTCGGTCTAGTTAAGCATTAGTTACTAAGTTAACACTTATAATCTAACTAACGGAGATTGTCTAACGGAAATTAACCTTGAAATTCTCGGATGTCACATCCAGGTTTAGTGATTGGGTAACGTTAATTATGTGTTTGTTATTGTAAAATACGATTTGGACTTGAGGGGCAAAGGGCTTTGGCCTAGGTAAAACAGTAATCAACGATTTGATCATCTAATCGTAAGTGTTTATTAAGTTTGTAGATTCATCGTTTATTATTGCTTCTCGTACTTGATTCAATAAATCATTTGGATTCCACACTCATGATTGATCAATGATATCGTGTTTCGACAACATTAGAAAAATGAAGAGGCTTGTGTATTAAATTTGGTTGGTCTTCGATTATCCATGTTTAGTGATTGGGTGTGAGTTAATTATGTGTTTGTTATTGTAAAATACGATTTGGACTAGAGGGAAAGGGCTTTGGCCCATGTAATAGTAATCAACGATTTGATCATCTAATCGTAAGTGTTTATTAACTTTGTTGATTCATCGTTTATTATTGCTTCTCATACTTGATTAAATCAATCATTTGGATTCCGCAATCATGATTGATCAATGATATCATGTTTTGACTACATTAGAAAAATGTTGAGTCTTGTGTATTAAATTCGGTTGGGCTTCGGTTATCCATGTTCAGTGATTGGGTGTTAGTTAATTATGTGTTTGTTGTTGTAAAATACGATTTGGACTAGAGGGGCAAATGGCTTTGGCACATGTAATACTAATCAATGATTTGATCATCTAATCGTAAGTGTTTATTAACTTTGTTGATTAATCGTTTATTATTGCTTCTCATACTTGATTCAATCAATCATTTGGATTCCGCACTCATAATTGATCATTGATATCGTGTTTCGACTATATTAGAAAAATGAGGAGGCTTGTGTATGAAATTCGATTGGGCTTCGGTTATCCATGTTTAGTGATTGTAATTATGTGTTTGATATTGTAAAATACGATTTGGACTAGAGGGGAAAAGGGCTTTGCCACATGTAATTGTAATCAACGATTTGGTCATCTAATCGTAAGTCTTTATTAACTTTGTTGATTAATCGTTTATTATTGCTTCTCATACTTGATTCAATCAATCATTTGGATTCCGCACTCATGATTGATCATTGATATCATGTTTCAACTATATTAGAAAAATGATGAGGCTTGTGTATTAAATTCGATTGGGCTTCGGTTATCCATGTTTAGAGATTAGGTGTTAGTTAATTATGTGTTTGTTATTGAAAAATACGATTTGGACTAGAGGGAAAGGGCTTTGGCACATGTAATAGTAATCAAGGATTTGATCATCTAATCGTAAGTGTTTATTAACTTTGTTGATTAATCGTTTATTATTGCTTCTCATACTTGATTAAATCTATCATTTGGATTCCGCAATCATGATTGATCAATGATATCATGTTTCGACTACATTAGAAAAATGTTGAGTCTTGTGTATTAAATTCGGTTGGGCTTCGGTTACCATGTTTAGTGATTGATTGTTAGTTAATTATGTTTTTGTTCTTGTCAAATACGGTTTGGACTAGAGGGGCAAAGAGCTTTGGCCTAGGTAAAACAGTAATCAACGATTTGATCATCTAATCGTAAGTGTTTATTAACTTTGTTGATTCATCGTTTATTATTGCTTCTCATACTTGATTCAATCAATCATTTGGATTCCACACTCATGATTGATCAATGATATCGTGTTTCGACTACATTAGAAAAATGAAGAGGCTTGTGTATTAAATTCGGTTGGTCTTCAATTATCCATGTTTAGTGATTGGGTGTCAGTTAAAGTTAATTATGTGTTTGTTTTTGTAAAATACGATTTGGACTAGAGGGAAAGGGGTTTGGCACATGTAATAGTAATCAACGATTAGATCATCTAATCGTAAGTGTTTATTAACTTTGTTGATTAATCGTTTATTATTGCTTCTCATACTTGATTCAATCAATCATTTGGATTCCGCACTCATGATTGATCATTGATATCGTGTTTCGACTATATTAGAAAAATGACGAGGCTTGTGTATGAAATTCGATTGGGCTTCGGTTATCCATGTTTAGTGATTGTAATTATGTGTTTGATATTGTAAAATACGATTTGGACTAAAGCGGAAAAGGGCTTTGCCACATGTAATAGTAATCAACGATTTGGTCATCTAATCGTAAGTGTTTATTAACTTTGTTGATTCATCGTTTATTATTGCTTCTCATACTTGATTCAATCAATCATTTGGATTCCACACTCATGATTGATCTACGATATCGTGTTTCGACTACATTAGAAAAATGAAGAGGCTTGTGTATTAAATTCGGTTGGACTTCGATTATCCATGTTTAGTGATTGGGTGTCAGTTAATTATGTGTTTGTTTTGTAAAATACGATTTGGACTAGACGGAAAGGGCTTTGGCCCATGTAATAGTAATCAACGATTTGATCATCTAATCGTAAGTGTTTATTAACTTTGTTGATTCATCGTTTATTATTGCTTCTCATACTTGATTAAATCAATCATTTGGATTCCGCACTCATGATTGATCATTGATATCGTGTTTCGACTATATTAGAAAAATGACGAGGCTTGTGTATGAAATTCGATTGGGCTTCGGTTATCCATGTTTAGTGATTGTAATTATGTGTTTGATATTGTAAAATACGATTTGGACTAAAGGGGAAAAGGGCTTTGCCACATGTAATAGTAATCAACGATTTGGTCATCTAATCGTAAGTGTTTATTAACTTTGTTGATTCATCGTTTATTATTGCTTCTCATACTTGCAATCAATCATTTGGATTCCACACTCATGATTGATCTACGATATCGTGTTTCGACTACATTAGAAAAATGAAGAGGCTTGTGTATTAAATTTGGTTGGACTTCGATTATCCATGTTTAGTGATTGGGTGTCTGTTAATTATTTGTTTGTTATTGTAAAATGCGATTTGGACTAGAGGGAAAGGGCTTTGGCCCATGTAATAGTAATCAACGATTTGATCATCTAATCGTAAGTGTTTATTAACTTTGTTGATTCATCGTTTATTATTGCTTCTCATACTTGATTAAATCAATCATTTGGATTCCGCAATCATGATTGATCAATGATATCTGGTTTCGACTACATTAGAAAAATGTTGAGTCTTGTGTATTAAATTAGGTTGAGCTTCGGTTATCCATGTTTAGTGATTCGGTGTTAGTTAATTATGTGTTTGTTATTGTAAAATACGATTTGGACTAGAGGGAAAGGGCTTTGGCCCAAGTAATAGTAATCAACGATTTGATCATCTAATCGTTAGTGTTTATTAACTTTGTTGATTAATCGTTTATTATTCCTTCTCATACTTGATTCAATCAATCATTTGGATTCCGCACTCATGATTGATCATTAATATTGTGTCTCGACTATATTAATAAAATGATGAGGCTTTTGTACTAATACGATTGGGCTTCGGTTATCCATGTTTAGTGATTGGGTGTTAGTTAATTATGTGTTTGTTATTGTATAATACAATTTGGACTAGATGGGCAAAAAGCTTGGGCACATGTAATAGTAATCAACGATTTGATCATCTAATCGTAAGTGTTTATTAACTTTGTTGATTAATCATTTATTATTGCTTCTCATACTTGATTCAGTCAATCATTTGGATTCCGCACTCATGATTGATCATTGATATCGTGTTTCGACTATATATGAAAAATGATGAGGCTTGTGTATTAAATTCGGTTGGGCTTCGGTTATCCATGTTTAGTGATTTTAGTTAATTATGTGTTTGTTATAGTAAAATACGATTTGTACTAGAGGGGCAAAGGGCTTTGGCTGATGTATGTGTGAGTTTGTATTTAAACAAACTCACATCCTACTAACTAAGGTTCGTCAAAATAGACACTAGAGAGAGAGGGAATTCGTGACTTGAGAGAGACGAGAGAAAGATTACGGTGGTTTAACAGAAACCTGTGTGCTAGACAGAAATCGAGTTGTAATAGTAATCAACGATTTGATCATCCAATCGTAAGTGTTTATTAACTTTGTTGATTCAACGTTTATTATTGCTTCTCATACTTGATTCAATCAATCATTTGGATTCCACACTCATAATTGATCACTGATATTGTGTTTCGACTATATTAGAAAAATGACGTGGCTTGTGTATTAAATTCGGTTAGGCTTCGGTTACCATGTTTATTGATTGATTGTTAGTTAATTATGTTTTTGTTCTTGTCAAATACGGTTTGGACTAGAGGGGCAAAGGGCTTTAGCCTAGGTAAAACAGTAATCTATGATTTGATCATCTAATCGTAAATATTTATTAACTTTGTTGATTCATCGTTTATTATTGCTTCTCATACTTGATTCAATCAATCATTTGGATTCCACACTCATGATTGATCAATGATATCGTGTTTCGACTACATTAGAAAAATGAAGAGGCTTGTGTATTAAATTCGGTTGGTCTTCGATTATCCATGTTTAGTGATTGGGTGTCAGTTAATTATGTGTTTGTTGTTGTAAAATACGATTTGGACTAGAGGGAAAGGGCTTTGGCACATGTAATAGTAATCAACGATTTGATCATCTAATCGTAAGTGTTTATTAACTTTGTTGATTCATCGTTTATTATTGCTTCTCATACTTGATTCAATCAATCATTTGGATTCCGCACTGTGAGATTGATCATTGATATCGTGTTTCGACTATTTTAGAAAAATGATGAGGCTTGTGTATTAAATTCGATTGGGCTTCGGTTATCCATGTTTAGTGATTGGGTGTTAGTTAATTATGTGTTTGTTATTGTAAAATACGATTTGGACTAGAGGGGAAAAGGGCTTTGGCACATGTAATAGTAATCAACGATTTGATCATCTTATCGTAAGTGTTTATTAACTTTGTTGATTCATCGTTTATTATTGCTTCTCATACTTGATTTAATCAATCATTTGGATTCCACACTCATGATTGATCATTGATATCGTGTTTCAACTATATTAGAAAAATGATGAGGCTTGTGTATTAAATTCGGTTGGGCTTCAGTTACCATGTTTAGTGATTGATTGTTAGTTAATTATGTTTTTGTTCTTGTCAAATACGGCTTGGACTAGAGGGGCAAAGGGCTTTAGCCTAGGTAAAACAGTAATCTATGATTTGATCATCTAATCGTAAATATTTATTAACTTTGTTGATTCATCGTTTATTATTGCTTCTTATACTTGATTCAATCAATCATTTGGATTCCACACTCATGATTGATCATTAATATTGTGTCTCGACTATATTAATAAAATGATGAGGCTTTTGTATTAATACGATTGGGCTTCGGTTATCCATGTTTAGTGATTGGGTGTTAGTTAATTATGTGTTTGTTATTGTAAAATACGATTTGGACTAGATGGGCAAAAAGCTTGGGCACATGTAATAGTAATCAACGATTTGATCATCTAATCGTAAGTGTTTATTAACTTTGTTGATTAATCATTTATTATTGCTTCTCATACTTGATTCAATCAATCATTTGGATTCCGCACTCATGATTGATCATTGATATCGTGTTTCGACTATATATGAAAAATGATGAGGCTTGTGTATTAAATTCGGGTGGGCTTCGGTTATCCACGTTTAGTGATTTTAGTTAATTATGTGTTTGTTATAGTAAAATACGATTTGTACTAGAGGGGCAAAGGGCTTTGGCCGATGTATGTGTGAGTTTGTATTTAAACAAACTCACATCCTACTAACTAAGGTTCGTCAAAATAGACACTAGAGAGAGAGGGAATTCGTGACTTGAGAGAGACGAGAGAAAGATTACGGTGGTTTAACAGAAACCTGTGTGCTAGACAGAAATCAAGTTGTAATAGTAATCAACGATTTGATCATCCAATCGTAAGTGTTTATTAACTTTGTTGATTCAACGTTTATTATTGCTTCTCATACTTGATTCAATCAATCATTTGGATTCCACACTCATGATTGATCACTGATATCGTGTTTCGACTATATTAGAAAAATGACGTGGCTTGTGTATTAAATTCGGTTAGGCTTCGGTTACCATGTTTAGTGATTGATTGTTAGTTAATTATGTTTTTGTTCTTGTCAAATACGGTTTGGACTAGAAGGCAAAGGGCTTTAGCCTAGGTAAAATAGTAATCTATGATTTGATCATCTAATCGTAAATATTTGTTAACTTTGTTGATTCATCGTTTATTATTGCTTCTCATACTTGATTCAATCAATCATTTGGATTCCACACTCATGATTGATCAATGATATCGTGTTTCGACTATATTAGAAAAATGAAGAGGCTTGTGTATTATATTCGGTTGGTCTTCGATTATCCATGTTTAGTGATTGGGTGTCAGTTAATTATGTGTTTGTTGTAGTAAAATACGATTTGGACTAGAGGGAAAGGGCTTTGGCACATGTAATAGTAATCAACGATTTGATCATCTAATCGTAAGTGTTTATTAACTTTGTTGATTCATCGTTTATTATTGCTTCTCATACTTGATTCAATCAATCATTTGGATTCCGCACTGTGAGATTGATCATTGATATCGTGTTTCGACTATTTTAGAAAAATGATGAGGCTTGTGTATTAAATTCGATTGGGCTTCGGTTATCCATGTTTAGTGATTGGGTGTTAGTTAATTATGTGTTTGTTATTGTAAAATACGATTTGGACTAGAGGGGAAAAGGGCTTTGGCACATGTAATAGTAATCAACGATTTGATCATCTTATCGTAAGTGTTTATTAACTTTGTTGATTCATCGTTTATTATTGCTTCTCATACTTGATTTAATCAATCATTTGGATTCCACACTCATGATTGATCATTGATATCGTGTTTCAACTATATTAGAAAAATGATGAGGCTTGTGTATTAAATTCGGTTGGGCTTCAGTTACCATGTTTAGTGATTGATTGTTAGTTAATTATGTTTTTGTTCTTGTCAAATACGGCTTGGACTAGAGGGGCAAAGGGCTTTAGCCTAGGTAAAACAGTAATCTATGATTTGATCATCTAATCGTAAATATTTATTAACTTTGTTGATTCATCGTTTATTATTGCTTCTTATACTTGATTCAATCAATCATTTGGATTCCACACTCATGATTGATCATTAATATTGTGTCTCGACTATATTAATAAAATGATGAGGCTTTTGTATTAATACGATTGGGCTTCGGTTATCCATGTTTAGTGATTGGGTGTTAGTTAATTATGTGTTTGTTATTGTAAAATACGATTTGGACTAGATGGGCAAAAAGCTTGGGCACATGTAATAGTAATCAACGATTTGATCATCTAATCGTAAGTGTTTATTAACTTTGTTGATTAATCATTTATTATTGCTTCTCATACTTGATTCAATCAATCATTTGGATTCCGCACTCATGATTGATCATTGATATCGTGTTTCGACTATATATGAAAAATGATGAGGCTTGTGTATTAAATTCGGGTGGGCTTCGGTTATCCACGTTTAGTGATTTTAGTTAATTATGTGTTTGTTATAGTAAAATACGATTTGTACTAGAGGGGCAAAGGGCTTTGGCCGATGTATGTGTGAGTTTGTATTTAAACAAACTCACATCCTACTAACTAAGGTTCGTCAAAATAGACACTAGAGAGAGAGGGAATTCGTGACTTGAGAGAGACGAGAGAAAGATTACGGTGGTTTAACAGAAACCTGTGTGCTAGACAGAAATCGAGTTGTAATAGTAATCAACGATTTGATCATCCAATCGTAAGTGTTTATTAACTTTGTTGATTCAACGTTTATTATTGCTTCTCATACTTGATTCAATCAATCATTTGGATTCCACACTCATGATTGATCACTGATATCGTGTTTCGACTATATTAGAAAAATGACGTGGCTTGTGTATTAAATTCGGTTAGGCTTCGGTTACCATGTTTAGTGATTGATTGTTAGTTAATTATGTTTTTGTTCTTGTCAAATACGGTTTGGACTAGAAGGCAAAGGGCTTTAGCCTAGGTAAAATAGTAATCTATGATTTGATCATCTAATCGTAAATATTTGTTAACTTTGTTGATTCATCGTTTATTATTGCTTCTCATACTTGATTCAATCAATCATTTGGATTCCACACTCATGATTGATCAATGATATCGTGTTTCGACTATATTAGAAAAATGAAGAGGCTTGTGTATTATATTCGGTTGGTCTTCGATTATCCATGTTTAGTGATTGGGTGTCAGTTAATTATGTGTTTGTTGTAGTAAAATACGATTTGGACTAGAGGGAAAGGGCTTTGGCACATGTAATAGTAATCAACGATTTGATCATCTAATCGTAAGTGTTTATTAACTTTGTTGATTCATCGTTTATTATTGCTTCTCATACTTGATTCAATCAATCATTTGGATTCCGCACTGTGAGATTGATCATTGATATCGTGTTTCGACTATTTTAGAAAAATGATGAGGCTTGTGTATTAAATTCGATTGGGCTTCGGTTATCCATGTTTAGTGATTGGGTGTTAGTTAATTATGTGTTTGTTATTGTAAAATACGATTTGGACTAGAGGGGAAAAGGGCTTTGGCACATGTAATAGTAATCAACGATTTGATCATCTTATCGTAAGTGTTTATTAACTTTGTTGATTCATCGTTTATTATTGCTTCTCATACTTGATTTAATCAATCATTTGGATTCCACACTCATGATTGATCATTGATATCGTGTTTCAACTATATTAGAAAAATGATGAGGCTTGTGTATTAAATTCGGTTGGGCTTCAGTTACCATGTTTAGTGATTGATTGTTAGTTAATTATGTTTTTGTTCTTGTTAAATACGGTTTGGACTCGAGGGGCAAAGAGCTTTGGCCTAGGTAAAACAGTAATAAACGATTTGATCATCTAATCGTAAGTGTTTATTAACTTTGTAGATTCATCGTTTATTATTGCTTCTCATACGTGATTAAATCAATCATTTGGATTCCGCAATCATGATTGATCATTGATATTGTATTTCGACTACATTAGAAAAATGTTGACTCTTGTGTATTAAATACGGTTGGGCTTCGGTTATCCATGTTTAGTGATTGGGTGTTAGTTAATTATGTGTTTGTTATTGTAAAATACGATTCGGATAGAGGGAAAGGGCTTTGGCACATGTAATAGTAATCAACGATTTGATCATCTAATCGTAAGTGTTTATTAACTTTATTGATTAATCGTTTATTATTGCTTCTCATACTTGGTTCAATCAATCATTTGGATTCCGCACTGTGAGATTGATCATTGATATCGTGTTTCGACTATTTTAGAAAAATGATGAGGCTTGTGTATTAAATTCGATTGGGCTTCGGTTATCCATGTTTAGTGATTGGGTGTTAGTTAATTATGTGTTTGTTATTGGTAAATACGATTTGGACTAGAGGGGCAAAGGGCTTTGGCACATGTAATAGTAATCAACGATTTGATCATCTTATCGTAAGTGTTTATTAACTTTGTTGATTCATCGTTTATTATTTCTTCTCATACTTGATTCAATCAATCATTGGATTCCACACTCATGATTGATCATTGATATCGTGTTTCAACTATATTAGAAAAATGATGAGGCTTGTGTATTAAATTCGGTTGGGCTTCGGTTACCATGTTTAGTGAATGATTGTTAGTTAATTATGTTTTTGTTCTTGTTAAATACGGTTTGGACTAGAGGGGCAAAGAGCTTTGGCCTAGGTAAAACAGTAATCAACGATGTGATCATCTAATCGTAAGTGTTTATTAACTTTGTAGATTCATCGTTTATTATTGCTTCTCATACTTGATTAAATCAATCATTTGGATTCCGCAATCATGCTTGATCATTGATATCGTGTTTCGACTATATTAGAAAAATGAAGAGGCTTGTGTATTAAATTCGATTGGTCTTCGATTATCCCTGTTTAGTGATTGGGTGTCAGTTAATTATGTGTTTGTTGTTGTAAAATACGATTTGGACTAGAGGGAAAGGGCTTTGGCACATGTAATAGTAATCAACGATTTGATCATCTAATCGTAAGTGTTTATTAACTTTGTTGATTCATCGTTTATTATTGCTTCTCATACTTGATTAAATCTATCATTTGGATTCCGCAATCATGATTGATCAATGATATCGTGTTTTGAATACATTAGAAAAATTTTGAGTCTTGTGTATTAAATACGGTTAGGCTTCGGTTATCCATGTTTAGTGATTGGGTGTTAGTTAATTATGTGTTTGTTATTGTAAAATACGATTCGGACTAGAGGGAAAGGGCTTTGGCACATGTAATAGTAATTAACGATTTGATCATCTAATCGTAAGTGTTTATTAACTTTATTGATTAATCGTTTATTATTGCTTCTCATACTTGATTCAATCAATCATTTGGATTCCGCACTGTTAGATTGATCATTGATATCGTGTTTCAACTATTTTAGAAAAATGAAGAGGCTTGTGTATTAAATTCGATTGGTCTTCGATTATCCATGTTTAGTGATTGGGTGTCAGTTAATTATGTGTTTGTTGTTGTAAATACGATTTGGACTAGAGGGAAAGGGCTTTGGCACATGTAATAGTAATCAACGATTTGATCATCTAATCGTAAGTGTTTATTAACTTTGTTGATTCATCGTTTATTATTGCTTCTCATACTTGATTAAATCTATCATTTGGATTCCGCAATCATGATTGATCAATGATATCGTGTTTCGCCTACATAAGAAAAATGTTGAGTCTTGTGTATTAGATACGGTTGGGCTTCGGTTATCCATGTTTAGTGATTGGGTGTTAGTTAATTATGTGTTTGTTATTGTAAAATACGATTCGGACTAGAGGGAAAGGGCTTTGGCACATGTAATATTAATTAACGATTTGATCATCTAATCGTAAGTGTTTATTAACTTTATTGATTAATCGTTTATTATTGCTTCTCATACTTGATTCAATCAATCATTTGGATTCCGCACTGTAAGATTGATCATTGATATCGTGTTTCGACTATTTTAGAAAAATGATGAGGCTTGTGTATTAAATTCGATTGGGCTTCGGTTATCCATGTTTAGTGATTGGGTGTTAGTTAATTATGTGTTTGTTCTTGTCAAATACGGTTTGGACTAGAGGGGCAAAGGGCTTTGGCCTAGGTAAAACAGTAATCAACGATTTCATCATGTAATCGTAAGTGTTTATTAACTTTGTTGATTCATCGTTTATTATTGCTTCTCATACTTGATTCAATCAATCATTTGGATTCCACACTCATGATTGATCAATGATATCGTGTTTCGACTACATTAGAACAAGGAAGAGGCTTGTGTATTAAATTCGGTTGGACTTCGATTATCCATGTTTAGTGATTGGGTGTCAGTTAATTATGTGTTTGTTATTGTAAAATACGATTTGGACTAGAGGGAAAGGGCTTTGGGCCATGTAATAGTAATCAACGATTTGATCATCTAATCGTAAGTGTTTATTAACTTTGTTGATTCATCGTTTATTATTGCTTCTCATACTTGATTAAATCAATCATTTGGATTCCGCAATCATGATTGATCAATGATATCTTGTTTCGACTACATTAGAAAAATGTTGAGTCTTGTGTATTAAATTAGGTTGAGCTTCGGTTATCCATGTTTAGTGATTGGGTGTTAGTTAATTATATGTTTGTTATTGTAAAATACGATGTGGACTAGAGGGAAAGGGCTTTGGCACATGTAAAAGTAATCAACGATTTGATCATCTAATCGTAAGTGTTTATTCTTTGTTGATTAATCGTTTATTATTGCTTCTCATACTTGATTCAATCAATCATTTGGATTCCGCACTCATGATTGATCATTGATATTGTGTTTCAACTATATTAATAAAATGATGAGGCTTGTGTATTAATATGATTGGGCTTCGGTTATCCATGTTTAGTGATTGGGTGTTAGTTAATAATGTGTTTGTTATTGTAAAATACGATTTGGACTAGAGGGGCAAAAACTTGGGCACATGTAATAGTAATCAACGATTTGATCATCTAATCGTAAGTGTTTATTAACTTTGTTGATTAATCATTTATTATTGCTTCTCATACTTGATTCAATCAATCATTTGGATTCCGCACTCATGATTGATCATTGATATCGTTTTTCGACTATATTTGAAAAATGATGAGGATTGTGTATTAAATTCGGTTGGGCTTCGGTTCATGTTTAGTGATTTTAGTTAATTATGTGTTTGTTATAGTAAAATACGATTTGTACTAGAGGGGCAAAGGGCTTTGGCCGATGTATGTGTGAGTTTGTATTTAAACAAACTCACATCCTACTAACTAAGGTTCGTCAAAATAGACACTAGAGAGAGAGGGAATTCGTGACTTGAGAGAGACGAGAGAAAGATTACGGTGGTTTAACAGAAACCTGTGTGCAAGACAGAAATCGAGTTGTAATAGTAATCAACGATTTGATCATCCAATCGTAAGTGTTTATTAACTTTGTTGATTCAACGTTTATTATTGCTTCTCATACTTGATTCAATCAATCATTTGGATTCCACACTCATGATTGATCATTGATATCGTGTTTCGACTATATTAGAAAAATGACGTGGCTTGTGTATTAAATTCGGTTGGGCTTCGATTACCATGTTTAGTGATTGATTGTTAGTTAATTATGTTTTTGTTCTTGTCAAATACGGTTTGGACTAGAGGGGCTAAGGGCTTTAGCCTAGGTAAAACAGTATTCGATGATTTGATCATCTAATCGTAAATGTTTATTAACTTTGTAGATTCATCATTTATTATTGCTTCTCATACTTGATTCATTCAATCATTTGGATTCCATACTCTTGATTGCTCAATGATATCGTGTTTCGACTACATTAGAAAAATGAAGAGGCTTATGTATTAAATTCGGTTGGTCTTCGATTATCCATGTTTAGTGATTGGGTGTCAATTAATTATGTGTTTGTTATTGTAAAATACGATTTAGACTACAGGGGCAAAGGGCTTTGGCACATGTAATAGTAATCAACGATTTGATCATCTAATCGTAAGTGTTTATTAAATTTGTTGATTAATCGTTTATTATTGCTTCGCACACTTGATTCAATCAATCATTTGGATTCCGCACTCATGATTGATGATTGATATCGTGTTTCGACTATATTAGAAAAATGATGAGGCTTGTGTATTAAATTCGATTGGGATTCGGTTATCCATGTTTAGTGATTGGGTGTTAGTTAATTATGTGTTTGTTATTGTAAAATACGATTTGGACTAGAGGGCCAAAGGGCTTTCGCACATGCTATAGTAATCAACGATTTGATCATCTAATTATAAGTGTTTATTAACTTTGTAGATTCATCATTTATTATTGCTTCTCATACTTGATTCAATCAATCATTTGGATTCCATACTCATGATTGATCAATGATATCGTGTTTCGACTACATTAGAAAAATGAAGAGGCTTGTGTATTAAATTCGGTTGGTCTTCGATTATCCATGTTTAGTGATTGGGTGTCAATTAATTATGTGTTTGTTATTGTAAAATTCGATTTAGACTACAGGGGCAAAGGGCTTTGGCACATGTAATAGTAATCAACGATTTGATCATTTAATTGTAAGTGTTTATTAACTTTGTTGATTAATCGTTTATTATTGCTTCGCACATTTAATTCAATCAATCATTTGGATTCCGCACTCATGATTGATCATTGATATCGTGTTTCGACTATATTAGAAAAATGATGAGGCTTGTGTATTAAATTCGATTGGGCTTCGGTTATCCATGTTTAGTGATTAGGTGTTAGTTAATTATGTGTTTGTTATTGTAAAATACGATTTGGACTAGAGGGGCAAAGGGCTTTCGCACATGTAATAGTAATCAACGATTTGATCATCTAATTATAAGTGTTTATTAACTTTGTTGATCAATCGTTTATTATTGCTTCTCTTTTTTTTTTTTTTGGTAAAGGGTTACCCCGGTGATTTGTATTATAAACAAAACAATCAAAGTACAAGTAGTAGAGTGAAATCTCTACTAGTTCTCTAAGGGGCATACCCCACAGAGTGAAACACAGAAAAACACACCCAGCTAACTACTGGTAAAAACACCAAGAAAACCAAACCAAAATAGAAATTTTAGCCTCCATCGTCAAACACCACAGTTCCCAAATTTCTCCTCTGGTCATGACATTTCTATCCCGGTGTCTCGACTTGCACTTTAGACCCATTAATTTGTACCGAACATCAGACAAGATATCCCCCACTACCATATCTGGTCGTCGAGATTTGTTACCATGAAACCGATTGTTTCTTTCCCTCCACACATGATAAACAGCAGCCGCCAAAGAAAGCTTACAGATGACATTGGACAAGGCCTTAGACTGCGAATTCACCACACTCCAATTGACCAAATCAGTCCAGTTACTCGGCATAAGAAGCGGAGTGCTTCCCCTAACCGTATCCCAAACCTGCATGGAAAAAGGACACTCAAAGAAAAGATGGTTATGAGACTCTATGTCAGAGTAACATAGAAGACAACACATCATGTTCATACACCCCTCTTCCAGTTCCAACGAAGTAACATATCCTGGGTACGTAGTTTACCATTTATAACCAGCCATAAGCAAAAGGCATGTTTAGGAATGCATGTCGTGAACCAAACAAGATTTTTCCAAGTGACTTCAGCGTGAGACTGCCGAAGAGAGTTCCAATTTGTAGTAGTGGAGAACTCACCAAAAGAATTAGCCACTTTCCACCAATGTTTATCGGCCACATCAGTGAGCACCGGAATTTGGATATTGTTAAATATAGGGAATCTGGTTAACCACTCCACCGGCCAATTCCAGTTGGGATCCACAATAACATCAGCAATACGAGAGTAGATGTTAAAACCCGCATTATGAATTTGTCGGGAGGTGAGAATATTAGACAAAGGACCAACATTACTCCACGTGTCATACCATGCAGACGTGCATTGGCCATTCCCAATAGTGATATAGATGTAATTTCGTAGGAGGGGCCTGATCTTAATAAGGTTCCTCCAACTCCAACTACTCGAAATATCATCCTTACAATTCCAGAATGTGCGATTTTTCAGCCTGTGCGTATGTATCCAATCAACCCAAAGCGAATTCCGTCTTGTGAGAATACTCCACACATGCTTAGCGAGGAGAGCCCGGTTCATATCAGAAATACACCAGATTCCAAGCCCACCCTCACTTTTAGGACGGCAAACCACATTCCAAGAAACTTTTGCAGCCCCCTTCACACGTTTTCCTTGGGACCACATAAAGCTCCTCATCTTAGCCTCTAACTCGCTCACAACTCTAGAAGGTAGAAGAAAAACTGAAGCCCAATATATGTGCATAGAGGAAAGAACAGAGAGGATGAGTTGAAGACGGCCCGCAAAGGAAAGGTTTTTATTCCTCCAATTAGAGATACGATTATCCACCACTTCCAACAACGGCTGGCAATCCTTATAATGAAGACCAGACGCGATCAGAGGCACCCCAAGGTACTTTACTGGAAGAGTTCCCTCTTTAAAAGGCAAACGGCTAAGAATAGCAGCTTTAGTATCATTCCCCACATTACAGAAAAAGATGGTACTTTTCGGGAGACTAGGGACTAAACCAGACATCTTTGAGAAATCATCCAAAGACCGCATCAAGCACGTAGTGGATCTAGTATCACCATGAGCAAAGAGGAATAAATCGTCTGCAAAACAAAGGTTCACAATCTTATGGTCCTTACACTTCTTATGAAATTTGAAGTAGGGATCCCTATCCACATCACGTTTAAGCATGAGCGTTAAGACCTCCATAACCAAGGTAAACAGATAAGGGGATAATGGATCACCCTGCCGTAACCCCCGTTGGCCTATAAAGTAACCATGAAGCTCACCATTCAAAATATCGAGTAGGACACCGAAGTAACACATTTGGTTATCCACTTTACCATCGCATCCGGGAATCCAAAGCAACGGAGAATGTGATTTAAAAAACCCCAATCAACAGTATCGTACGCTTTCTGAATATCAACCTTCAAAGCACATTTTGGCTCACCCACATTACGATGGTAGTTATGCATAAGCTCATGGGACAACAGAATATTGTCAGTAATGAGCCGTTCAGGAACAAACGCAGACTGATTAGCACTCACAATGTCACCCCAAGTAGCCCTTGATCCTCTCCGCAATAATTTTACTTATGCATTTATACAGAACATTGCAGCAAGCAATAGGGCGATAATCAGTAATATTAACAGGGGTAGTCACCTTAGGAACCAAAGCAATAATGGTATGGTTAATTTCTTGTAGAAGCTTACCATACTTGAAAAAATCACGGACAGCCTGCATAATATCCTTCCCCACAATCGGCCACGCACTCTTATAGAAAGCCGACGTGTAGCCATCCGGGCCCGGGGCTTTATCATTATCAATCCCGAACATCGTATTCCGGATCTCCCAGTCCTCGACAGGACGAGTCATAGACATAGCAGCCCCATCATCAAGTTTTTTGGTGAATAAAGAGGTAGGAGGTAAGGTAGAACTCACCCCATGGGCTCCAAAAAAATTAGTATAGTATGCCACAAAAACCGTAGGGACTTCATCTCCTTCATGGAGCATACCAGAAGTGTCCTTTATAACATCAATCCGACCCCTATGGTTCCTTATCTTTAAAGATTTGTGAAAATAGGAGGTGTTACGATCACCCACGGCAAGCCAATGGACTTTGGACTTCTTCTTAAGAAAACTCTCCTCATCAAGACTAGCATTTTGGAACTCATCAAGGAGTGTGGCCTCCTTCACCTTCAAAGCCAAATTGAAGGGGTCCACATCCATAGCCCTTTGAACCTCGTCTAACTCCGCCCTAAGTTTACTCACCTTTTCATGCAGGTTCCCCTGCTTAAACAGCATAGAACGGAGAGGAGATTTTAGAAGTCTAAGCTTCTTAACAACACAGAATTGAGGGACACCGGAGACATTGGTTTCCCAAGATTTTTTAACTATTTCCAAAAACCCGGGCTTGGATGTAAGAAAATTTGCGAATTTGAACGTCCTTGGTTTTTGAGGCCTGTTACACGTGAATTTAACCACCATCGGGCAATGGTCGGAAATTCTATACGGCTCACGCATGGTGATATCAAGAGATGAGGAGCTCGACACCTTATCTTCAAGAAACAAAGTAGAGTTGAAATCCCCCATCACAATCCAAGGACTAGTATTTGCAACACTTTTAAACTTGACCAGATCATCCCATAACTGACGTCTCGTTATGTAGTAGTTACAAGCATACACAATCGAGCAAAAGATTACCTTTTTTATCCTGCTTGAGAATTATTTGGAGGTGCCTAACTTGATCCGAAAAAAATAGGACCATGAGCACAGAAGTTTAAAGAATGTTCCCAGACTAAGTGACGAACCTCTTTTTGTTTCAGGGGGCGGTTCAACCCCCTAATATTCCAAGTGCCAAGACTAATCATGGGGAACCTGTTTTGAAGGAGTGCTTGCCCCTTTGTTGTTTAGATTCAGCCCCGAGGCCATAAACAATGCCGTTTCATTGGTCGCATCCAAAATTACACTATCCGGATAGCTTAACTTATTAGTGTTACCATTCCTGAGCTTCCTAACCTCGTTTTCGAGCTCCTCCACCTGAATGACACGGTCCTCCCCCCCCCCTTCCAATATGTCAAAAGGATTACGGGTTGACACATTAACCATCGGTTCCTTGGAATTTTCCTTTGTCACTGTTACCGGATTACTACTCGAAGAAGCCCATTGTGCCGAAGCTTTGACATTCACAGGCCTATAGACAAACTTTGGCCTCTGATTTTTAACATTTACACCCTTTTTAGCTACCTTCTTTTTATTTGGCTCCACAAACCCTTCCTCATCCAACTGATTTATAGGATTCTTTTGATGATCCTTAACTCTATGGGGGCAATGATCCGTATCATGACTGAACACACAACACTTGTTACATCTTGGAGGTTGCCACTCGTACTCAACATGTATCGTTTCCACAAGAGATTCCTCACCATCAGGATCCGGTATACTAACCTTTATTAGCTCCATGTAATCTTGATCAGCTGATATTTCAATTAACGCTCTAGCAAAACTGCTTCTACCCCAAGAATCATAACACATGGAACTAGTTAAAGATCCAGTCTCTTGGGCACCCCCACTTTAGTAGCTATCATACTCAATCCGTCAGCAGTAAACGCAGCAAGAGGAACATCATGAAATTTGACCCAAACCGAGACCTTCTTAATGTCCTCTTTTTTGAGCTGAGTAGTAGGGCTCCAGAGATTAAGAAACATGGGTCTGTTCCGAATCTGCCAAGGACCTCCTTCCAGGACCTTAATCATTCCCTGTTCATCACCAAATTTAAAGAAGAAATACCCGTTAGCATTCATCATTGTTTTTTGGAGCCCATACTTCTTCCAGTTCTGCTGAGCATAGTACTCAACTACGGGAAAAGCAATCCTATCCCCTGTGTATGACAATTTCTTTTGAACACTCCGAACAGACTCCTTTGGCAACACAACATCAATCCCAGCCTGATTATGTGATGAAGTTAACTGCCTAAAGTTAATTTCACGTGAAGTAGACAAACCCGTAACCTTAGCCACAAAAGAAACCTTGCCTGCATTTGCCAAAGGTTGTTCGACACTCAAATTCCCATGCTTGTCACTAGAATTATCCTCTTCATTATTTTTAGAAAAATTGGACACCGGTTGAGGCTGTAATTCCGAATTAGCATCCAAGTCAGGGGACAAACTTGCCATCGAATCATTCAAAACGGTACCCTCCTTAGCAGATGACGTCAGCCCTACTTCACCCCATTATCATCCTTGGGTGTACTCACATGCAAACCCGATTTCATCCCTTCACCGACATTCTTCAGTATTCCCCGAGTTGGTATTGGTTTACCATCTACAGATTTCAGATTAGTAAACTTTGACGTGGAACTTTTCTTATCCGGGGGTTGGTTTTTGGTAGCCATGCACAATACGGAATAGGGGACCCGTTGAAACCCTAATTCACTCACCAACAGTGCTAACACGTACGTTCCACACACTAATCAAGCCAAGGATCTATATCAGATGCAGCTTAACTCAATGTAGACGATTGGAACCGACAGTTATACACAAGGTGGGCAAACAGTGAATCCGGATGAAAAACCCTAATCAAACAAACCGACAAAGGGTAACCAGACAGAAACGAAACACCGTTTTCGATGTAATGAAGCCGCTAACAATACTCGTACCCTCCCAATCTCTTAACTAACTCAATCACAGGGTGCTAATCTGTCACACCCCCAAATTAACCACTAACGGAGTTTATACCGTTAAGGGGTGCGAGCAAACCAGGACCACAACCATTAGTTACAAATACTAAACGAATCAGAGTAAAGTCCAAACATTCATCACAAAACAGTTTAAGAGTTTGCAGCGGAAATAAAAACATGAGTATCTTAGCACTAACCACGTGCTTAAATTACAAAACATAAATTGTTGTTCAATTCCCAAATTTAAGTTCAAAATGAAATAAGTAACTTCGGGTGCCATGCCAACCTCCGGTGGATACTCCTCAGCGATCTGCAAAAGTAAAAACCACACAAGTGTCAACCTAACGGTTGGTGAGTTCACAGTGGGCATGTCATGCAGCGGCCCGGTCTCATAAGCGTATGTATCAACATATAAATAGGTAATAGTTTTGCAAAACAATGCCAAGTGCTGAATTATCGAATATGCACTAGTTAAGTAAAGATTAAAGCGGTCAACCGATATCGCGGGTAGCTAATCCGGTTTCCATGCACTAAAGAAGTTCGTACCAAAGCTGACGTAACAGAGTTCGGCATTTGGCGATAGTTTGTGCCTCCAGTTGTGTTCCTCATGGGACCCACAACTACAATAGGCTGATATTAAACTCCGTTCGGCCTCCAACCGGTTGGCTACACATTTGTGTACCGCGGAGCAGGGTTTGTCAAACCCTCAGTAGATATACCCAACATCCCCTCGCTTCGTAAATTAATGGTACTAAATTGCTGAGGACTTTTAAGTTTTAAGGCATCCTTAGAAATCATGTGATATCATTTGGTTTAGACTTTAACCTACACTAGTCATATTAAAACCGTTCATTCTGGATTTCATTTGAAATCCTAAAAAGAGTTTAAGTGTCAAAATGGTTGTTCCGGATTTCATTTGAAATCCCAAATGAGTTTAAGTATTAAATAGTTGGTTGCGGATTTCATTTGAAACCCCAAGGATGGACAATTGCAAGTGTTTCCCATAAAACACTCCAACTTCCATAACAGATATCCCATTTGGCAATACCTCAAAATGTCAGCGTTGTTTTCTGTTAAGTAAATTCGTTGTGACCCAAACGGGCTCACAGTTAAAGGGTTAGTGAAACTCACCTTAGGTTGCTCAGCTTACACTTCAAATAATCCAATTATGATTGCTAACGAAGACCTAATAATCACATTAAGGTCTTAGGTGTTAGGTTGTGTCTAAACTTTAACTACGTCACTATGGCCCATAACATAGCACGTTGGAACTACGACTCGACATACCGACACACGACACCGATGGTTGATCATATACGAGGATTCACATCACTCAGAAATCAAAGCATGTTTCATTATTGCATAATCATGTAAGTCATGGCATAACATTCAAATAAGTTGCACAAGTTTGGGTTTTGGGTCTGGTCACAGTTTCACTACACAGTTTCGCTAGCTAGATTCGCTCGAAACTGATGACACAGTTTCGCTAGCATAGATTCGCTCGAAACTGGTTTGCACTTTCGTTCATAGAAGGCACAGTTTCGCTAGATAGTTTCGCTCGAAACAGATGACACAGTTTCGCTATCTAATTTTGCTCGAAACTGATTTGAACTTTCGTTCAGGAGTCTATGGTTGTTTCGCTCAGTAGTTTTGTTCAAGCAATACACTTAGTTCACAGGCGACACTATAGTTTCGCTGTATAGTGTTGCTGGATGAATATTCAAACAGTTTGCGAAACTACAGTTTCGCCTAACGAATCTGTTTGTAAAAGTAAGGTAGGGAAAAGATCTATAGATAACTAACAATTTTCCAAAAAACCAAAAAACCAACATTTTTTTCTCTATAACTTCTTCATATATTAATAATTTTTAAAAAGAATTTCACCAAAAATTCTATAATTTTATTAGCTTTATATATGAGAAAAAAATTTTAAAAAATAAAAAGTTTAGTGATTTTGTATTATTGCATCATGCAATAGTACTAATAGTATTGCATAATGCATTATAATTAAAACTACTTAAAAAGAAGAAACTTAACTTAAATATGGGCGTGATTTATACGAATAATATTAAAAACAAAGAATTGGCATTCATAAGACAATTTTATATTATTGTTGCATAGTGCATTATTAATTTCAAGCTAAAATCCGAATTTTATTTTATTTTTTAAAAAAACTCGAAAATGTTTTTAAAGTTTTTTCTTTTTCCAGTATTCTTAAAATCATGAAAGAAACATATAAAAAAAGTTTTTAAAAAATATTTTTTTTTCATGGTTTTTTGGTTTTTTACAAAATATTGGTTTTCTATAGAACCCAGCCCAAGTAAGGTAAAATAAAACTTTTTAAATTTACAACATGGAGAAAAGAGAAAAAAATACAATAGGTTATTTGAATTTTTGTTAAATTTTATAGCTATTTTTTAGCTGACAAGAAATTTAATCTTTTGTCGGTGTTATTAATATTAAACAATTTAATTGTTTTATCTTGAATAATTAATAGTATGTCAAAAGTTTTTGTGTATGATTATTTTGAATAAAAAGATGCACACAAGAACGACATTCATGAGTTTAATATTGTGGGTAGATTAGATCTTAATATTTTTTATGGCTACATAAAGAAAAAAGCTAAACTTTAATAGATATATATGAATTAAGGGTAAAAAAAGTCATTATCCAATTGTTTTGATAAAATGGATAATTATGATTTTTCATCTACTTTTTAAGGACATATGTGATATTATTATTTATATTGGTTATATATGATATTTTAAAAATTTATAAGGGTATATATGATATTCCCTCAGATAAATTTTAATGATTTTCTTAAATTTAAAGATAGTTATAATAAATTCCTTTAAAATTTCATATTTTAATGAGATAGAGAGAGATTGATATGATGATTTGTTTTTACTTTTACTTTTTAGATTATATAGGTCTCACATTTTAATTTTTATTTCTTTCTCGTTTGTTTTTCATATAATAGTATTTTTTTTCTATTTTAGAAACATGACATAAAATATAAGGACAATTTGTGTCATGTTCCTGCAAACTATTAGAGACCAACATCATAGTTCATATGAACCATAGGTACCACCTAGGAGTGTGTATCGGTCGGTTTTAACTCTTAATTGTACTCATTACCGATATTTGGTTAATCAGATGTGCTTAACTGATCGGCTTCGGTTAATCAATTTTATATATTGGTGCGAGTCGGTTAACCGTAAACTCAATTTAGACTTGAATCAATTGGGCTGTTTAAATCATCTCAAACTAATACAGTTGCCAACTTCTATTTAATATCATACGGTTATGGATCAACCCATGTCAAACAGGACCCAACAACAGACACTTGAATTGCAACTTACAAGCTTTGGTTTTCTATTTATAATTAAGAGGATGGAAGAGTTGAGTTTTGAGTAGACTGGTGATGTGTGATTAAAATCTATCTATATCTATATCAAACATGAGTTTTTATAGTCCAAATTACACAATTTAAGGTGTGTCACATAGACAAAATCCTATGTGTAATTTTCTCCCTTTTTGATTTAATAAAATATATAATAATATTTAAATGATAAATATAAGGGTAGGCGGTATGTATCGGTGTCATCTTCGGCACCGATTTCGGCGACTTGCGGCAAGCATACCGAGAGAAATCGGCATGTTCGGCGTCGGCATGAATCAAATGAAATCGGCATACCTTTGCCGATTGTTGCCGAGAATTATGTGTATGTGTGATAAAGCACGAAAAGATCTTACTACAGCATGATTAGGTAATCGGATAACAACAAGATGTAAATAAAGCTTTGCTTTATTGATTCACTTAGAGATTACAAGTAGAGAGAGAAACACACTCAGTTTACACACAGTTAAGATGTTGCAAATGACAGAACTGACTAACTCTCTCTAACACGAACTATTTATATTTACTTAGTCATAAGGCAGCGGACCACCAGCAGACCATCTGGTCCGCCGTATCAACTGATCCGGCGGATCATCTGATCCGGCCAGATGACTAACTAACTCACACAGATGCTCTAGATTAGATACAATACACGAGACACACGTTAGTATAGGAATATGCTCTAACAAACTCCCCCTTAACGTGTAGTGTATCTATATTCTAACTCAACTTCAGTCTTCGATCTTCAGCATGACTGCATTTGATCTTCAACTTGAAATCTTGTCAGAATTAGAGCTCGCATGGCTGGATCAATCTTGAATCATCTTTGAACTTCAAGATCCACTTGTGAAAGATATAACATACGGATCAGATTTCGTCCGGCGGATCAAATTTCTTACGGCGGATCAGATTTTGATACGGCGGATCAAAACTGGTACGGCGGACTAGAATTTTCAGCGGATCACACTGGTACGCTGCAACTGTCGCGGATCAGACTGATGAAGATTGCCTGGCGGATCAAATGGCGGATCAGACTGTTCGTCGGCGGACCAGATGCAGAAAACACAAAAATCGACTGATTTTCACAGATTTCGACAATTAAAGCTAGATACTGGATCAGTATGATGCGAAAACACTCCAGGAACATCCAGAAATCATTTTTATCGTCGGAATCACTCAGAATTATGAAAAATTGATGAAAAACGAAGAAAACCCAAACTTTCTCTCTAGAATTTCGAATACTTACCAAATCACAGCAGTAGAGCAACCTGGAATGCTCTGATACCACTTGATAAAGCACGAAAAGATCTTACTACAACATGATTAGGTAATCGGATAACAACAAGATGTAAATAAAGCTTTGCTTTATTGATTCACTTAGAGATTACAAGTAGAGAGAGAAACACACTCAGTTTACACACAGTTAAGATGTTGCAAATGACAGAACTGACTAACTCTCTCTAACACGAACTATTTATATTTACTTAGTCATAAGGCAGCGGACCACCAGCAGACCATCTGGTCCGCCGTATCAACTGATCCGGCGGATCATCTGATCCGGCCAGATGACTAACTAACTCACACAGATGCTCTAGATTAGATACAATACACGAGACACACGTTAGTATAGGAATATGCTCTAACAAACTCCCCCTTAACGTGTAGTGTATCTATATTCTAACTCAACTTCAGTCTTCGATCTTCAGCATGACTGCATTTGATCTTCAACTTGAAATCTTGTCAGAATTAGAGCTCGCATGGCTGGATCAATCTTAAATCATCTTTGAACTTCAAGATCCACTTGTGAAAGATATAACATACGGATCAGATTTCGTCCGGCGGATCAAATTTCTTACGGCGGATCAGATTTTGATACGGCGGATCAAAACTGGTACGGCGGACTAGAATTTTCAGCGGATCACACTGGTACGCTGCAACTGTCGCGGATCAGACTGATGAAGATTGCCTGGCGGATCAAATGGCGGATCAGACTGTTCGTCGGCGGACCAGATGCAGAAAACACAAAAATCGACTGATTTTCACAGATTTCGACAATTGAAGCTAGATACTGGATCAGTATGATGCGAAAACACTCCAGGAACATCCAGAAATCATTTTTATCGTCGGAATCACTCAGAATTATGAAAAATTGATGAAAAACGAAGAAAACCCAAACTTTCTCTCTCTAGAATTTCGAAAACTTACCAAATCACAGCAGTAGAGCAACCTGGAATGCTCTGATACCACTTGATAAAGCACGAAAAGATCTTACTACAACATGATTAGGTAATCGGATAACAACAAGATGTAAATAAAGCTTTGCTTTATTGATTCACTTAGAGATTACAAGTAGAGAGAGAAACACACTCAGTTTACACACAGTTAAGATGTTGCAAATGACAGAACTGACTAACTCTCTCTAACACGAACTATTTATATTTACTTAGTCATAAGGCAGCGGACCACCAGCAGACCATCTGGTCCGCCGTATCAACTGATCCGGCGGATCATCTGATCCGGCCAGATGACTAACTAACTCACACAGATGCTCTAGACTAGATACAATACACGAGACACACGTTAGTATAGGAATATGCTCTAACAATGTGATAGTGGTCCCACTTCACAAAACTATCCAAGTTTGCCGAGAATTATGCTTAGGCAAGCATACCCTCCACCAAATCATCAATTCTACATATTTCTTCTCTCTTCTTTGGCATCACCTGATTGGGCAAAAAATTATGCCTAAACCATGAATTCGGTGAGCATACCGCTCACCCTAAGACATAGGAGAGAGAAACTCCCATGAATTGGGATTTATATATTTTCTCGATCATAACTCTTTATAATCTAACCAAAACATGAAATTGATCACACCGCTGCGATAGAAATCGAACAAGGATTCAAAGTAGATCCATTGTTGATATGTTTTGGTGATAATTTGAAGATCCGACTATAAACACGGTGTGAATGAACGATGAATACATAACCAGACTTTGCAAATTGATCTAGAATCAATTGAAATCTGAAATTGATGGCAGCTATAGACTCGCAACACAAAAACAAACTGGATAAGGTTGAATCTTAGTGTTTAACGCAAGTTCTCTAAGGTCCGAATCTATAACACTATTAAACATATTTTTTAAACTCCAAATGACATGTTTTTAAGTGTATCACATAGGATTTTGCTTAGTTGTCATTTCTTAGAATTTCAAATTAAAAAACTAAATTCATTTTACAAAAGTCATGGATCTTAGAATTTCAAATAAAAAAGTTAAATTCTTTTCACATAAAAATTATCCATATTTTTTTTACAATACCACAACTTTGATTCATCATATCTCCATCATTTTTCAATGAAATTTCGATTCGTAAAGTTCTTTGGATTTGTGACAGAAAACCTAACAAAACTAGATCCATATCGCTTAGGTTTTGACCAATGAATGATGGTGAACGAATCAAAAAATAAAGTTGCGACTTTCTTAACCCACCATTGATGAACTTGAACTTCAATTCTATCATTCATTGAAGAATACTCAAAATTCATTCCACCAATGGATTCATATGCTCAATAAGAATCTGTAGCAACAATAATGAATGAAAACCATTAAGATTTGAAAAATCCACCATTAAAGGACCTCTGTGAAGAACATAAGTTGTGAAATTCGAATTTTACTCAAATCTCCTTAAATTTGATTCTGAAACTTGATGTAGCTTCATATTGACATGTAAAATCTTCTGGAATTAATCAAACACATAAACAAACTTGAATTTATGGCCAATTTAAAGTAGGACAGTTTGACTTTTAAAAGTCAAACTATATGAAATCAAACAATTCTAATAAGGTATATGACTATTTGACTTTAAATAATCCTGATTTACATTCTTTCTATGAGGTTTGCTTAAATTGAAATGAATACTTTTCATGTGGATATGAATGATGAAATTAATGACACAAATAGTTGCAGATCGGGTTGTTTAAGGCGATGATAAAAAAAAAAGAAATGTAATAACGTTCATTTAAATTTCTCAAAATTGGCATAATTAATATTTCTTCTAATAGTTGTTTCGTAATTGATGAGATCGGAATGTAACTTGACACTAGATCTGTGTTATTTGTGTGAAGAAATAGGTTTGTGGTATTTTTTTGCATCATTCTTGTGGATAACTTTTATGAAATTTGAATTTGAGAAGTTTACTTGTAGTTGTTCAGAGAATCTACTACCAACTCCAAGTTCAAGGCAAATCGCATCATTTTTATTAATTTTAGATAAAGATGGTCGCCAGAAGAATGTAACAAAAAATATTGTATTCAAGTCTCATTTTTCAAACTTGTAAATTTAATATTATTGAATATTTATAGTTTCAACAATCGGTTCTTTAGCTTAATGTATTATTCTGTTCAATTTTTCTTTTCAATTTAAGTTCATCTTTTACTTCGTATAACTTTTATATCACAGCCTCGAGTATTTAAGTATGTAAAAAGATGTAGAAATATGTGAGCTGAGAGGTAGTGTAATAAGTTACAAAAAATTTAATAAAGTGTTCGTCTCTTCAGTCAATGACAAACTTAAGACCTCGAGTGCGTGTTACAAGGTGAAGATTAATTGAACTTAAAGATAATTTGTCAAATTCATACGTAGAATGAATAAATATCCTCTATTAACTTTTAGCAATTTGTAGACACATTGATTAGTTTAGTCTTTAGGCTATGTGTAATCGGGCGTTATAGCCCCAAATCCCTCAATATAGCGCCCCACATAGCGCCCCTGGGCACCCCCCGGGGCGCCATGTTGTGTTTTGTGTGGGTGTGGCGTTACCTACATGGCGCCTCTCCCCCCCTTGACTTTTCAAATTAGCCGTTGGAATATATCCGTTGGCAATTTAATACATTTTTTTTTTTGTATTTTTTTGGTATAAATAGAGTGGTACCCCCATTTTTTTTAACTACACTTCTTCACTCTTCTCTACTACTATATTTCTTCCAAATTTTTTAAGAAAATGCAAGGAGGAGGGCCATCATCAAACACGCCTTTCCAACCTCCCCGTCGTACGAACGGTAACTCCGATGATGACGGGTTGTTCGCGTACATGGCGAATTTAGGATCACCGCCAATGCAACCCCCGTTTCAACCGTTTCAAGCAAACTTCCCGCAAGGCATGGGGTTTAATCCCTTTGCTCAACATTCTTTTTCTCCGTTTCAAACATTCCAACAACAAAACTCATTTCAACAACAAACCTTCCAACAAAACAATCCATTTCAAGCTTCTCAATCGCCCTCGCCTCGACCTACACCATCACCCACGTCTCGACCGTCACCATCACCCTCGTCTCGACCGACACCTTCTCCCGAAGACGACGTCATACCGCTTGACGATGATGTTGTGCCCGAGACCCAACCGAAGCAAAAAGCGGGTAGGAAAAAACGGTCACACAAAAAGAAGGCACCCGAGGCCCCGAGAGAGAAGAAACAAGTGCAACCGTGGACGGAGGAAGAAGAGGTGGCGCTAGCTAGAGCTTGGCTTGATTGCTCGGAAAACCCGATCATTGGTAAAAATAGTTATTAAAATCTTTATTTATGTATATATATGTATTATATTATTTTTTTAAATGTTGATATCGTATATATATATATTTTTTTTTTTAAATGTTGAAGCTAACGACCAAGACTTGACGACTTTTTGGCGAGAGACGAGAAAGAAGTTTTATGAGTTGATGAATGCCAATGAGCCATACCGCCAACCCGACTCCATATCGGGTAAATGGACCGATATCAACAAAAAATGCAAGATTTTTTCTAGCATTTACAACCGTATGGTATCGGGTTGGCAAAGCGGTGAAAACAACGAAGATGTCCAATCAAAAGCGCTAGTCGAATACGGGGTCGGTCGTCCCGCGTTTAACTACATCGCGGTTTGGAACGTGGTTAAAAATGCACCAAAGTGGCTTTCTCAAGTTGATTTGAAGAATAAAATAAAGGGTCGCTCAAAAAAGTCTAGGACCGAATCAACAAACGAAATGGATGGAGAGAGTTCGGATGCTCGTGCCTTTGATTTAAATGAGGATGTTGAGTATGTGCACGTCGAGCCTCGTCGACCACCTAGTCGAGATTTCACGAAGGCTCAAAGGGCTTCGTCGTCGTCAAGTCGTTCAACCGCCACCACCGTCTCAAATATCACCAAGCTTCAAGAGGAGATGAATGAAAAGCTAGACACGATGGTGAGTTTGCGTCGAGAACAAACGGGGTTAGTCAAACGCCGTATAATGCACCAAGATTTACATGAGCTTCGACAACCACTCCCGGATGACGAGCCTGCGCGTACGATCGCAATAAAACTTAGGGAGGAAATCGCCAAGAGTTACATGAGTGGCTAGTAGGGTTGTTTTTTTTTTATGTTATGTGTCGTTTTTTTTTTATGTTATGTGTCGTTTTTTTTTTATGTTATGTGTCGTTTTTTTTTTTATGTCATGTTATTTGTTTAACTAGTATCTTTTTATTTTAATTGAAGTTTTAAAATTTTATAATTTATTTTATTTTAGTTGACTAAAAAAATAAATAAATATGATTAGGTAATGATTAGTGGGGCTTTATGGTTACACACTTGAGATGTTATAACCCCCCTATGCCATGTCATCGCCACATGGCGTATAATGCCCCATGGTGGGGCTTGATGATTACACATAGCCTTAGAACAAAGTTTATTCATTTACTAACGTTCGGTTAATCAGAAAACCTTTAATTAACCATGTATCGGTTCGGTTATAAGATACTTTTAATCATAACCATAACAAATTTGTCGGTTAATCAGAAAACCTTAATGATAATCGTCGATTAATATTGGTTAAGAGTTAAATGGAAGCAATTATTATTTTAGAAACAAAGCCAGTCCTTGATTGAGAACAGGGATATCATCGGTTTACATGGAACCCAAAAAAAAAAAAAACCCAATTCATTTTCGGTTTAACATCAAGCCAAAACTAAATACGTAATCCAACTTGATTTTAAACGGCTTCGATTTGGTTGGGTATTCATTTTTATGGGTTCAAAACGAATATCGAATATCCCTGACCAAAAACATGTTTACGACCAAAAAACCAAACCAAATACGATCAGTTCGTACATGTTCGATCATTTACGTTTTGTTGGTCTCTATACATATCTTTACACATCTATATCTATATATATATAATAAAAGAAAAGTTTTAGCATCACAATTTGCCATGTGGTACCACCACATTCACCTTCAACAATTTTTCCCGCCAATTCTCCTAATTATGGAAGTGATTTGTATTTCCAATTTTTTATTTATTGCATTCTAAATTATTTAATAACTAATTATTTAATTACTAAAGATATAAAAATACATAATTGTCATATATTATGATTGTATTTATATTTTTTTAAAGTCACCCGTGTAACACACGGGGATAAAAAACTAGTATAATAAATAAACAAAATACATATTAAAAACATCATCAATTAAAATAAAACACTTAGGTGGCGTTTGGTTCACCGAATGTAATGTAATTGGAATTGTAAAGTTTTCCTTTTAAAGTTGTGCTTAAGTTGGGTAAGAAAGGGGTTTGAAATACAATGAATTCCTTTAATCAATGGAATTTAGAAATCCTTCACTTTAACGAAGGAAAGTTACATGACGTCAAATTCCATTGATTAAAGGAATTCATTGTATTTCAAACCCCCTCCTTACCCAACTTAAGCACAACTTTAAAAGAAAAACTTTACAATTCCAATTACATTACATTTTGTGAACCAAACGTCACCTTAAATTTCGTTCCCGGGTGAGTCAACGGAACAGCAGCTCCCAAATTTCCGTAAACGCTGCGACAATATCGGCGTGATGATTCCTATGATTAAGAGACAGAAAGCACTGCAAAAGCTGCTCCAAATCCTTAGCTTCAAACATCTGTTTCTCCAGAACCATCTCCAACATCGACTTCTTGAAATCATCGTACGGATGCTCCGACCACCGTACCACCGTCATGCTCTCCTTCATCACCTTCCCATAATTAACACCACCACTACCGTCTAAGGATTCCACGCTTTCGGGTTCGACATCATCCGTATTGTTGGTAAACCACCCACTCTGATCGTCAGAAAAACTACTCAGATTATTTTCATCATCTTTCGGCTTCATTGTTTTATGAAACTCTGGGGTGGTGGGAGGTGGTGAGGGGATGATAGGGTAGGTTATCTCGAAAGTTTTGGGGTTAACGGGGGAGAAGAAATTCGCCGGAGACTTGGTTTTCCGGCGACATAGTCGGAAGGAAGAGAGGGAGATTTTGAAATCAAACATGTTTGTTTTGTTTGTGTTGTGTTAAAGTTAAGAGTTATGCGTTTGTGTATGTGTGTATTTATATATACACACTAGTGACATCTTCTATCTTGTATTTGTATGTGCAGGGTGGTTTTTAAAAAAAATTTAAATTCAATTTGAAGGATTATACTTTGTGTTTATATTATTTGTAGATTGTTAGTGACACATCAGGTTTGATATTATTCATATTAAAATGTCGACAAAATAAAATTTTCACAGTTTTATACATGAAAATTTTTAAAACGTCATATTTCAAAGTTATAAAAGAAAACCTAAAAGAAAAATAACTTTAATTTCACATTAATTTTTATTTATTATCACTTATTTAGTTGAAATATTGTATATGTCTTTTCAAAGTCGTAATTATTATTTAACTCTGATAATTTTATAAAATTATATTCTTGTCATCTTCATATGCATTATAATATAATACATAATATAATATACATACATGGGTTAGGTTCAAATGAGAATTTTTTGTTTTGAAAACTTTTGAGAACTAAATCTCAACCACAAATCCCAATTGGTTCTTAAATGGAGTGATAGAAGTATTATAATTATAATATGATATATATACATATACATATATGTGTGTGTTTATATATATGGATGGAGTGATAGATGAAGCCGGCCGGGTAGGAAAGAGGTTAGAGGTGGGGTGAGTTGACGAGATCTAAGAGGTGACATCATAACGGAATGGTTCGTTTACGGCCCACAAATAGCTTTTAGCAACTAAATTCTTTCGGAGATGTCATCCACCTAATATTTTATGCTTACTACGTTATCAGCTACCGTATTTAATTAATCTTATTATTATTTTAAGTAGATTACATTATTATATTTTAAAGGTAATTACGTATACATATAGCCTACACGGTTTGACAGAAATTATACGTTTGGAATTAAATTTAAAAAATAAAAAAAAAAGGTAAGAAGTGTAAGGTGTGTGTACGTGCATGAGTGTGAATTTGTAATAAGTTTTGGTCTAATATTTATGTTAAACGATTACAAAATAACGAGTTTTTGTAGTTATTAGATGGGGTAATATCCCCAATACCCTAAGAGGCAGTATAGAATACGAAGTGTAAAGAACATGTTTATTAGGAAATACATTTAAGTGTGAAGCCGTAGTTGGCATGAAATAGGCTCACATGAAGTAGGTGGTAGAAGGTGAAACAGCAGAAATAAATGAAGGAGACTGGTGGCAAAGGGAACACATAAAAAGCTTTGGTGCCACGCACGGCTCAGTCACAACAAAGGAAAACTTGTTGGATGTGGAAGTTTAACGGGCTCAAACTTGAATTAGTTATGTTTTTTTTAACGGCAAATTAGTAACACGTTAAAATCACTAGCAAGGAGCTAGGGGCGGCAAATAAACAACATTATAAAGAAAAAGAAACTAAGTTTTTTCAATCGATAGCCCGGTTTTTAGAACGATTACCATGCCACAGGAAACTCCAACATTTGATTTCGTAAACAACCCTATGAATTGACGGAGGTCTCCTTTTGAAGATTGCATCGTTCCTTTCTCTCCGGCCAAATGCACCAGTAACTTGTTAGAAATATCGTTCTCACCGCCTCAGCTTTTGAAGGGGGGCAAGCACCATTTTTGTGATTGTTGATCACATCTATGATGGAAAAAGCACACACCAGAGGTACGTGACACCATTGAGCCACCAACTACCAAACGAAATCCGTGAAGGACATCCCGGGAATATGTGTGTGTCGCCGAATCAACTCCATCACCACATAACGAGCAATGAAGATTACTAACAAGAATGTTTCGACGCGCTAGCGCATCCGTCGTAGGAAGTCGACCAAGAACAACCCTCCATATAAACAAGTTGACTTTGAATGGAATATGTTCAACCATACCCATGAATCCCAACCAAAACCCAAATAACCAAAACTTAAACCCATGGAGTATGCCCACATACGTGGGGCGACCAAACACATTGTATACGGATCAAAGTCAAGCACCACCCCAACCTCTTTACAACTCCAATCCCTCCTATGCCAACAACTATGCTCAATGGGGGCAAATCCATCGCTTTATCCCCAACAAGTATTCCCATAATCTCAACCCCAAACCCCACTTCTTGACGACAACGTGAAAATAATGCCAGAAAGTCAGAAACACATGAATCGGTAAAAAAAAAAAGGACGACGTAGGGGTAAACAACCCGTTGAGGGAACGCAAGAACCGATTGGAGACTTTTTTAATTCTAGCTATATATTGGTTAGGATTAGATTAGTTTTCTTGTTTGTTTCTGGCCTGCGTGCCATTGGTTTATATTCTTTTTGTTTGTTGCGCGTCTTCCCCCCTCCATGGTAAAATGCCCAGGAGGGGGGAGCCTGCTTGTTTGTAACCACATTTTATTTTAATAAAAGTTTACCAAGGGCACTGCCCTTTTCCAAAAAAAAAAAAAGAACCGATTGGAAAGACAAAGTGGAGCACGGAGGAAAAACTTCATTTGGTTCAAGCATCGTCGGTGCCTCTGAAGACTCAGCTCATGGTATTTATATTTTGTTACATTCCAATCATCTAAAAGTTTTTATTTTTTTACATTTCAATCATCTAAAACTTTTTTATTAAATCCAATCATCTAAAGATTTTTATTTTTTTATTTTTTACGCTCGGTACTTGGAAACTGGAATTGGCTTCCGTCATGGCTGCGTCTTGCTTCTCTTCTTGATTGGAACTTTGCTAACTGATCGAAAACTCAAAACTAGATTCTCCCAGAAGATTGCTCTGATACCACTTGATAGGGTTTAACAAGTGTATCAAACGCGTTCTAATGATCGAATGATTTTATTAATGAACGTAAAGCTAAATATATAGGTACAATCAAAAGAACAACTCTAAACAAGAAATCCGAAAAACCTTAACTAACAAAATAAGATTAACGTTATCCTAAAGACCTGGACAAGTTTTGACTAATTAAAACTAAATGACCATGTGCATATATGCTGATAGGATCCATAATCAAAACCCATACAACCTATGTTTTAATAAGAGGTAAATACATGACCCATGCAGCACACTTTATTCAAATGACCTGTAACAGTAATCTTATATATTATCCAGTTATCATCTACGCGACAAAAATCATATAAGAGAATTGAAAGGATTTTGTGATAATTGTAATTGATTTGTTCAATTGATACAATCCATAATAAGGATATAAATAGGAAACATAATTACAAACTAGACCCTCAAGAATATTGTGATTTCTATTGTCTAACATCCCCCCGCAAGCTAAGGACGGGTAACGACTTTTAGCTTGGAGCGAAGAAATACAAATCGATCCGTGGCTAGGGGCTTGGTGAAGATGTCTGCGATCTGATCATGAGTGGAGATGAATTGAACATTAAGTTGGCGCTGAGCAACCTTTTCTCGAACAAAGTGAAAGTCAACTTCGATATGTTTTGTGCGAGCATGGAAAATAGGATTCGCTGAAAGATAGGTTGCTCCGAGATTGTCACACCATAAGATCGGAGCAGATCGAGTGATTACACCAAGCTCTCGTAACAATGACTGAATCCAAGTGAGTTCTGCTATTGTGTCTGCCATTGCTTTGTACTCAGATTCTGTGGATGATCGGGAAACTGTTCGTTGCTTCTTGGCACACCACTAGATGAGATTAGTCCCCATGTAAATAGCAAATCCCCCCGTGGACCGACGATCGATAGAACACCTAGCCCAGTTCGCATCGGAGTATGCCTCGATGTCGGTCCAATGCGTATCAGAGAAAGCCTGGAGGGTTGAGCCAGATCGATGATTCAGCCGAAGGCCATACTTGACCGTCCCCAAGAGATACCGAATGATTCGTTTGACTGCCGTCCAGTGGTTTTCAGAAGGAGCCTGCATAAACTGAAATACCTTGTTCACGGCAAAACTGATATCGGGTCGAGATAATGTGAGATATTGGAGGGCTCCAACGGCTTGGCGATATTTAACCGGATCCGCGAAGGCGGGGCTGTCATGAATGGATAGTGGCGGAGATGTCACCATTGGAGTTGGGACCGGTTTTGCACTGCTAAGACCAAATCGCTCCATAATTTCTTGAATGTATTTCTGTTGTGATAAGATGATATCGTCATGGTCCCGAATGATCTCTAACCCCAAAAAATAATCTAGATCCCCAAGGTCCTTAAGTGCAAGCTGATTACTTAGATGACTTACGACAACATTGATTGCCCGATTGTTGTTGCCCGTGACAATTATATCATCGACATATATTAAGAAGTAAATCACGGTACCTTTGTAGTTGTATATAAACAAGGACGGATCTGTTTTGGAACCTTTGAATCCCAACCGGTGTAATGCCGATGAAAGTTTATCAAACCATGCACGAGGGGCTTGCTTGAGCCCATAGAGAGATTTTTGTAGCTTACACACGTAGTCCGGTTTATCGGTGTTAATAAACCCTTGTGGTTGACGAAGGTAAATCGTTTCATGTAAATCGCCATGTAGAAAGGCGTTTTTGAAGTCCAACTGTCGAAGGTTCCATTTGTTTGTTACCGCCAGTGATGGAACCACACGAATAGTTGTTGCTTTAACCACCGGACTGAAGGTTTCATGATAGTCGATGCCATGCTCTTGGGTGAAACCTTTTGCAACCAAACGTGCCTTGTACCTCTCCGGAGCACCTGTTTTATCACGTTTAATCCCGTAGATCCATTTACAATCAACAACGTTAGACCCATCAACGGGCGGAACAAGCAACCATGTTCCGTTTTGAACTAGAGCAGAGTATTCCTCTGCCATGGCATGACGCCATTCCGGATATTGGTTTGCAACGGTAAAGGAGGTGGGCTCGGTTGTGGGTGGAGATGATGTGGTATGGTTAGCAGACGGATCGAACGGGACTTTTCATTTTGGGTTCGGACGAAGGTTGGGAAGACGAGCACGAAAAGGTGGTGGAGGTGGCGGAGGAGTAGGTATGGTTGATGTGGCTGACGAGGATGAGGAAGGAGATTCGTTTGAGGCTGGAGTGGGTGCGTGGTATGAGGAGGTGGAATCGGAAGAAGAATGCATGGGAGAGGAGTTGGACATACTGTGTGATGTGGTAGAATGTGTGGGGGAGGGTGGCGTAGGGGCCGGATCATCGAGAGGGAAGAAGGAGAAAGGCTCGGGGATGAAGGATGTGTATTCGGTTGATCGGTTTGGGTCAATGGGTGTGGATGGTTTTTCGGTGAAGGTTTGAAACGGGAAGTCAAGTTCGTTGAAACGAACATGCCGGGCAATATAGACCCGTTCGGTGTCGGGGTCGAAACACCGGTAACCGTGATGAACGGAGCTATAGCCAAGGAAGATGCATGGTGTGGATCTAAAATCCATCTTGTGGTTATTGTAGGTGTAACAGCCCAAACCCGTCGCACCAAGATATTGTCCGCTTTGGCAGCCGGCATGCCCTCAGGCATCCGCCCCTCACGGATTTAAAACGCGTCTTGGTAGGGGAGGTATCCACACCCTTATAAAGGCATGCTTAGTTCCCCTCCCCACCAATGTGGGATGTTACAATCCTCCCCCCTTAGGGAACCAGCGTCCTCGCTGGCACACTGGCCGACGACCGGCTCTGATACCATCTGTAACAGCCCAAACCCGTCGCACCAAGATATTGTCCGCTTTGGCAGCCGGCATGCTCTCAGGCATCTGCCCCTCACGGATTTAAAACGCGTCTTGGTAGGGGAGGTATCCACACCCTTATAAAGGCATGCTTAGTTCCCCTCCCCACCAATGTGGGATGTTACAATTGGCACACACTAGTATGTGACTAGCCATTGGTTATAGTGAACTAGGTTTGCATTAGTAGACCGACTATAGCCTTAGACACACCTTAGTCATACACTCGAACACACACACTAGTATGTGACTATTTGACTATGTGTTACTTGTATTTATATATGTATATATATATGGTATATATGCAGACATGGCTGGATGGATATCCGCTTCCCAATCATCATCCTCATCATCATCCCCATCCGTCACCAGTAGGCGGATTTCTTCGGGTCCTACTACCCCGACTCATGGTGTTCGGAGGATAACTTCCGAGGGCCACGTTTATGGAGAACCAAATGTCGTTCGTGGAAGAGACAACGGCAGCTGGAACTGGTACGAGTCACTTGGGGCCAGTTGGGTTCATCGGGAGCAAGTGCCACCTACTCCAACAGAGCCGTCATTAACTCGATTATTTCTACCCGAACTGCCGTATGCTATTGAAAGGGTCGTCGCGGCAATGGTCTCTATGTTTGACCGCGCGCTCAGGGACATTAGGAGGCTGTTTGATATGGTCAGGGAGCTGTAAGATAATGGAGCCAACACCAGTCTCAGAGTTGCTATCCTTAGGGGAGAGTTGAAAGGGACTAATAAGCGTCAGGCCGAGTATCAAGTAAGACTGAGTGACACATATTATCAGGTGAATCACCTCTCAGAGCTGGTTGAGACACTCACGGCTCGAGTTGCTGAGCTTGAGTTGGCTAGGGAGGCTGCGGCTCCGGCTCCGACTCTGGCTGCACCTCCGGCTCCGGCAGAACCTATTGATGAACCTATTGAGGAGGATCCCGAGGAAGAACCTGAAGAGGATCCTGAGGAAGAACCTGAAGAGGATCCTGAAGAGGAACCAGAGGAGGAGATGCCTGATGCATCCAGTGACCATGATAGCGCTTGAGTTTATTGTTTTCACTTTTATTTTGTTTGGTTGTTTGTTTTATCGGGAGGATGTTCCCAAGACTATGCATTTTGAATTTTGAATTTCTGTTGGATAATTTGTGAACGAGTTGCATTTTATTTGAAATGGGATTTACTATTTAATATGTGGTTGTCTCTTGTGAAGTAATTTATTACTTATGTGATGGTTGTTGTGATTCATGTTATATCTTATTCTCATTTTGGGTAATTGTGAATTGAAGATAATGGCAGACGGAAATGTACCAAACATGACACCGGCTCAATTGGCTGCACTAATCAACCAACATGTGGCTGATGCTTTAGCGACACATGTCCAAGGTGCAGGCAATGCAGGGCCACCCCAAGGTAACACAAAAATTCGTGTTTTGTTGTTTGATGTGATCACACATATTGGTAATCTGTGATTGAGAAGTTGTATGAATGTATGTACAGGTAATGCTACATTTAAGACTTTCATGGACTGTAAGCCTAATCAGTTCAAAGGAACTGAAGGAGCTGTTAGCCTACTCCACTGGATTGAAAAAGTGGAATCTGCTTTTGAAATGTGTAACTGCCCTGAGGCTAGCAAAGTGAAATTTGCCACGGGTACTTTGGAAGGACCGTCTCTCACCTGGTGGAAGACCGAGGTGCAGATGCTGGGGATTGAAGAAGCTAATGCCATGCCTTAGGCTGAATTCAAGGAACTTTTGCAAGAAGAGTATTGTCCACGGGATGAGATCCAGAAATTGGAAACTGAATTGTATAACCTTAAGATGGAGGGGTCTGAAATTGAAGCTTACACTACTCGTTCGAATTCTCTTGCGAATTTGTGTCCTAGAATCGCCACACCTGCTTACCAAAGAATCGAGCTGTATATCAAGGGTTTAGTGCCCCAAATCCAGGGAATGGTGACCGCCTCAAACCCTGTGACTATTCGTGATGCTGTAAGGATTGCTAATAGGCTCACGAATCAAGCGGTTGATCAAGGAGTCTTACCTCCCAAGAAAGGAACTACTGGAACCCCTAATAACAAAAGAAAGTGGGATAATTCTGGGAATCAGTCTGGAAACAAGTCTTCCAATCAGCATAACCATCAAAACCAGAATCGCAAGTTTGATAATTCTAGGAAATTCTCCTCGAACAACCAGAAGCAGAACAATCAAGGCCGAGGCGGCCAAGGAGGATCATCTTACATGGGAAATTCCCCACGTTGTAACAAGTGTGGTTTCCATCACTATGGTGCGTGTGACTCTTATGTGTGTGCAAATTGTGGAAAGAAGGGTCATCAGTCCAAAACCTGCAGGGTTAAGAACAATGGGAAACAAGTTCAGGATGCTGAAACTCCCAAAGGTTGTTTTAATTGTGGTAAGGAAGGCCACATAAAGAGGAATTGTCCTCAGCTCAACGGTGGAAACAAAAACAACTACAACAACAACAATAACACCAACACTGGCAATCGCAATGGCAATAATAACAACAACAATGGGAACAACGGTGGAAATGGTGCCAGAGGTAGAGCTTTTGTCATAGGCTCGGGAGATGCTAGGGCAGATCCAAATGTCGTTACTGGTAAGTTTTCTCTTAATGGATACTATGCTCTAGTCTTGTTTGACACTGGTGCCGATAGAAGCTTCATATCTACTAAATTTAGCAATATGATAAATGCAACATGACTCCTTTAGATGCTAAATATGTAGTTGAACTTGCTAATGGTAAACTTGTTGAGTCTACCCATTTAGTTAAAGACTGTAAATTGGAATTGGCTGGCCATAAATTAGAAATAGATCTTATGCCCATCTCCTTGGGAAGTTTTGATGTCATTGTGGGAATGGATTGGCTATCCAAGAATCGTGCTGAAATCGTTTGTCATGAGAAAATTGTTCGGATACCGTCGCCTAGTGGAGAATTACTCTCAGTTCAAGGAGAAAAGTGTGGTACTGTTATGGGTGTGATATCTTATCTCAAGGCACATAAGTGTTTGCGTAAAGGACATTTTGCTGTTCTCGCGAACATTTCAGGGAAAACGAATGAGGAGAAGAGAATTGAAGATATCCCGATCGTGAAGGACTTTCCTGAAGTCTTTCCGGAAGATCTACCAGGTCTACCGCCTCATCGAGAAGTCGAATTTCAGATTGATCTTGCTCCTGGAGCAGCACCTATTGCTCGTGCACCTTATCGTTTAGCACCAAATGAGTTACAAGAGCTATATACTCAACTCCAAGAACTACTTGAAAAGGGATTTATTAGGCCCAGCTCATCACACTGGGGAGCTCCAGTGTTGTTTGTTAAGAAGAAGGATGGAACCTTTCGAATGTGCATCGATTACAGAGAACTCAACAAGGTGACTGTCAAGAATCGTTATCCCTTGCCCCGAATCGATGATTTGTTTGATCAACTACAGGGATCTAGTTACTATTCCAAAATCGATTTAAGATCAGGTTATCATCAGTTGAGAGTCCGTGAAGAGGATGTCTCGAAAACAGCGTTTAGAACTCGTTATGGCCATTATGAGTTCATGGTTATGCCATTTGGGTTAACCAACGCACCAGCGATTTTCATGGACTTGATGAATCACGTTTGCAAGCCATATCTCGATAAATTCGTCATCGTCTTCATTGACGATATTCTGATATATTCTAAGTCTAAGGAGGAGCACGAACAACATCTTCGTTTGATCTTAGAGTTACTCAAGAAGGAGCAATTGTATGCAAAATTTTCAAAGTGTGATTTCTGGATGCGTGAGGTGCAATTTCTTGGTCATATTGTTAATGATCAGGGGATTCACGTTGATCCAATCAAAGTTGAGGCAATCAAGAATTGGCTTGCGCCTAAGACACCAACGGAGATTCGCCAATTTCTTGGTTTGGCAGGTTATTATAGACGATTTATTGAGGGATTTTCAAAGATAGCCCAACCTCTTACGGCGCTAATGCATAAAGGAACGGCGTATAACTGGAATAAAAAGCATGACGCCGCTTTTCAGCTACTAAAGCATAAACTTTGTAGTGCGCCAATATTATCCCTACCAGAGGGTAGTGATGATTTCGTGGTGTATTGTGATGCATCGAAGCAAGGATTAGGTTGCGTGTTGATGCAAAGGGAGAAAGTCATAGCTTATGCCTCTCGCCAGTTAAAGATTCACGAGCAGAATTATACAACTCATGATTTGGAGTTGGGAGCAGTCATTTTCTCGTTGAAAATTTGGAGACATTATCTTTATGGTACAAAGTGTACTATCTACACTGATCACAAAAGTCTCGAGCATATCTTTGCTCAAAAGGAATTGAACATGAGACAACGTCGTTGGGTGGAACTTCTTAATGACTACGATTGCGCAATTAGATACCATCCAGGCAAGGCTAATGTGGTAGCTGATGCCTTAAGTCGGAAGGATAACCCCAAGCCTAGAAGAGTTCGTGCGTTGCAACTTACTATTCATACAGGATTACCCGATCAGATCCGGAATGCACAACTCAAAGCACTCAAAGATGAGAACATTGAATTAGAATCCTTGCGGGGTATGGATAAGTTACTGGAAGTTAGATCCGATGGTATCCGGTATTGTGCGAACCGAATATGGATTCCAGTGTATGGAAACTTGAGGGAATTGATTATGGATGAAGCCCATAAGTCTCGTTACTCTATTCATCCAGGCTCGGATAAGATGTACCAAGATTTGAAACTGATTTACTAGTGGCCTAAGATGAAAGCTGACATTTCCACTTACGTAAGCAAGTGCTTGACTTGTTCCAAGGTTAAGGCGGAATACCAGAAACCGGCAGGGTTACTTCAACAACCAAAAATTCCCGAGTGGAAATGGGAGGGTATCGCCATGGATTTTATCACAAAGTTACCCCGTACAGCAAGTAGATGTGATACAATTTGGGTAATTGTTGACCGCCTAACCAAGTCGACACATTTCCTACCGATCAAGGAAACTGATCCCTCCGAGACATTAGGCAAACTTTATCTTAAGGAGATCGTCTCACGACATGGAGTACCAGTTTCTATCATATCAGATCGAGACGCTCGATTTACGTCCAAATGTTGGGAATCTCTACATGAAGCATTGGGATCGCGTCTGGATATGAGTACTGCATATCACCCTCAGACCGATGGCCAAAGTGAAAGGACCATTCAAACCCTTGAAGACATGCTGCGGGCATGTGCTATTGATTTTGGTGAAAGTTGGGATAAACACTTACCCTTGATGGAATTCTCGTATAACAACAGTTATCACACCAGTATTGGTGTAGCTCCGTTTGAAGCACTTTACGGGCGAAAGTGTAGATCACCTCTCTGTTGGGCGGAAGTTGGTGACAGTCAACTCACAGGTCCTGAGTTAGTACTCGAGACAACAGAGAAAATCGTGCAGATTCGTAATCGTATGGCAGCCGCACGAGATAGACAGAAAAGTTATGCTGATAAACGGCAAAGACCTTTGGAATTTAAGGAAGGAGACAAGGTCTTGTTAAAGGTCTCACCCTGGAAAGGTGTAGTGCGTTTTGGTAAACGTGGTAAGTTAAACCCAAGATACATTGGGCCATTCGAGATTGTTAATAGAGTTGGTCTATCAGCATATGAACTAAACTTACCAGCAGAACTAAGTGGGGTACATAACGTTTTCCACGTGTCGAATTTAAAGAAATGCTTAGCGGATGAGACGTTAATCACTCCACTTGAGGAGTTGCATGCAGACGAACAACTTCGATTTATCGAAGAACCGGTGGAAATTATGGACCGGGAGGTTAAACAGTTAAAGCGTAGCAAAATTCCAATCGTTAAAGTTCGTTGGAACTCGAGACATGGTCCTGAATTCACATGGGAACGCGAAGATCAGATGATGAAGAAATATCCCAGACTATTCAAGGTTCAGCCTTCGTCTAGTTCAGGTACTGGTTTAATTTTCGCGGACGAAAATTCTTCAACAAGGGGATGATGTGACGACTGAGAATTTTTCTTTTCTTTTCTTTGTGTCTAGCTCATTAACTTTTACCGCATTACGCAATTTTCGAGGACGAAAATTCTTCAACAAGGGGATACTGTGACAACCCGACTTTTCAGGTCATTTTCTGACATTAACTGAACGTAAAACGTATTAAATGTTGTGTGAACATTTATGTGCTTATCTGCGTTGACTTTAGCAATTAGGGTTTTGTGTAGTAATCACTAAACGAGCATGCACTTAAGTTTGACGTTTGATATTCTTGTTTTATGATTTTATGTAAATCATACGTTATGATTTTATATGAACGTTGTGTCATTTAATGTGACGGTTAAACTTATATTTTATGTGACGTTTATATATATATATATAATTTTATGTGAACTTGATTATGTAACTCAAAGAGTTATAAGTGTGATTTTATGTAAACATGAATTATATATTTATAGACTTTTAGTCAAAACTTTATGAGACTTTATGGATATAGGTTATGATTTAAATAAATAATTGAGGAATTATATTTTATGATTTTATGTGAATTTAAACGAGATTTATATTTCTTATAAACGTAACACAATTTATATATATCGTGTTTTGACGTTCTTCGTATATTTGTCGTTAATAATGTTTCCGATTAACTCCGTTAGATGTCGTTACCAACTGTAAACCTTGAAGGACCGTTCCCGTAATTAACTTAACCCTTGTATCCATCTTGAAATTCTTGAGGGACTGAAATTGCCTTACACCGAAACTTGAATTAATTAGCAGAGAATTACGTTACGAAGGAAATCAAGGCTCGGTCGGTTTCTCGACCGATCATCACCATCTCATCGGTTTCGGTTCGTCTAGAATTCTCAATTAAAGACCCATATCATTTCGTTTTCAATCATAACTATCGCCTCTCTAAACTCTCGCAACCTCTCTGATTTCTCTCTAGCTATCTCTGTTTCTCTTCGCAACAAGAAACAAAACCGCAACACCTAAATTCTGGGAAAATTCTCGCTAATCAGCCACTGGTTACCATTCTTTTATACGTCCTTGTGATCGTGAGACCCTGAGGAGCAACCACGTGCAATCGAATTCGAGTTTCGTGACAGTGCTCGGTGTTCGCGGCTAAGCTTCGGATTCGTTTTCGGCTTCGAAATCATCTCGTAATCCATTCCCGACACGAGGTAACTTTCCCCTCTTGTTAATCGCATCTTTTTCTGAGTTTATTTGTGTTTTCGCGATTTTCCGGTGACCGGAATAAAACTCCGGCCACCGGAGTTCTTGATGAAGAAGATGATGCTATTCAGTGTTAGGAAATATATCTTCTGTTCCGGGTTATAACACAATCGAGTCAAGTGCCGGAGTGGTTTTGGCGCGGGGTTTGGTTGCGAGAGGTCGGGGGTTCGAAACCCGTCCCATGCCTTTTCTTTTGTTTTATTTCTGGTTTCCTTCCTTAAACCCAGTCTGGCCACTGCTGTTAGATAAATACAATTATGGTCGACTTTCAAACCAAAAGGGGGCTGCTGGTCGGGTGGTAACATTGCTGTTTGATAACACAGAGGTCACGGGTTCGAACCCAGTGGCCTCCATATGTCCTGTTTTTATTATTTTTGCAATCTTTTAAGCCTTTAACCACTAGAACTTGTACCGAAATCGTTCCTTGTCGTATCTTAAACCCGTAAAAAGATATTTATGATACTTAAGACTCGTAAATCATATTTTGAGTTATAAATATGTTTAACTTGTTATCTTTAATAAAAAATATAGATTTCTAACACCTATATATATTTATATTGACACAAAATTTACATAAAAGGTAAAATATATAAATATATATATATACATCTTGAGTAAATTAATATATAAATCTATGTCGTCGGATTTTTAGTGAAACAACCGAATATTTTATGATAACCTATATTATATAAATATATGTTGAACTTGCAAATTCGTTATTAAAATTTCTTAAACGTTTAGTAAATATATATGTTATATATATATATATTTATTTTAGAATATTTAAACTTGGAAAATATATAATATTAATATATATTGTATTTTCTCGCGTATTTCGATAATCGCTCGGATTTGGCACAAGTGCCATCCTCGACTTGTTTTAAATTCCACGATCACTCGTTTTGTCGTCTACGTTAGATTTATTAGTTATAGAACACACACTTATACATTTATACTCGTTAGGTGATTGATTGCTTGCACAAGACTCGTTCTTGCTACTTGAATTAACTGTTTGACTGGAAACCTTGCCGAGCAACCTAAGGTGAGTTTCACGGCCCCATTTTACTTATTTTAATCCTGTTGGGGGAGATTAACATGCAAACACTTGAACTGTTAGATATATATCACCTGAATGATAGTGGCACACTAATATAAAGCCCTCACTTCATAGTTACTGTCAATGTGACATCAGCGGGAACTTATTTAGTAGATCTACTGGGTTTGACAACCCCACCCGGGTCAGTCTCTCTGACACGAATGGATATCGAACGGGTGTTATAAACTTCTTAGTCTTAACGAGGCACAATTGAACTTGTCGAGCTTCAGTAACTGGATAGCTAGTTGATCTAGTCAAACGTGCACTGATTTCTTGAAAATAGTATAGCTAACTATTGATATACTATCTGGATTTTACCGAACTGTTAAACTGTTGAACTGATTAAACCTGTGAACTCACCAACCTTTGTGTTGACACTTTTTAGCATGTTATTTCTCAGGTCGCTAAACTGGATTGCTTGTCACGGATTAGGATGCACCACTTATGGATTTTGATCCCCATGCATGCATATTAGACATTTAAACTTTTCAAATAAATCATCTTTTGGGTTGCGCATGTTTAGGCGCTTGAACATTTATTACAACTTTTGTCGTTTACGCTACCGCATTTAAAAACGCATTTACTCTGGTTTTACTTTTACATTGCATATAGACTGTTCGTATGGCTAATGTGTTCGATCCTGGTTTGTCACGCTCCCTGCGGCGCGTTGTCGCGCGTGGGATTTTTGGGGGTGTGACAGTAGGGACAGAGATAGGGAAAGCATTGACACCCAAAGGCCCGAAGAAAATGGTAATCCGGTCGAGTTTTATGAAGTAGTTGAATGGAGATTTGTGGTCGATTGAACGAGATGGCATCCGATTGATAAGGTACACGGCCGTTTCGAAGGCAAAATTCCAAAACTTTGGTGGGGCACCGGAGTGAGCAAGAAACGAGAGACCGGTTTCAACTACATGTCGGTGTCGTCGTTCGACGATTCCGTTTTGTTCACTTGTATGGGGACATGAACGTTTGTGAAGGATACCCTTTGTTTGAAAAAAGAATGTTAAGGAACGAAATTCACCTCCCCAATCCGATTGGACTTGTTTTAATTTTCGATTAAATTGGCGTTCGACCAAGTGTACAAATTGTTGAAAAATGGTGGAGACTTCCGATTTTTGTTTTAATGGAAAAATCCACATGTACTTTGAGTAATGATCGACGCAAAGGAGAAAATATTTAAACCCATCAATAGAAACAGTTGGTGCAGGACCCCACACATCACAAAATATAAGATCCAAAACATTGTTACTACTTATCGGATTATTATGCAAAGAAAGTTTGGAGGATTTCCCCATTTGACATGCCACACAATGAGAATTGTCCAGTTTAGTGGAAACAGGTAATAAAAATTTAGAAACCATGCTATGAAAAGTTTGAGCATTGGGATGCCCAAGTATTTGATGCCACACATTTGCGGGAGCTCGGGTGGCAGAGAAGGCTTGTTTGGAGATAGACTGAAGTTGGGGAAGCACGAGGGAGTAGAGCCCGTCTTTACTTGGACCCGTAAGGAGGGTAGTGCGGGTAGAAATGTCCTTCACAAAGAAACAATGAGGGTGAAATTTAAAGAAAACATCATTATCAGCACAAAATTTTTGAACGGATAACAAATTATGTTTAATGTTGGGAACATGAAGAATGTTTGAAATATTAAAGGTTTTTAAAGGTGAATGAATATGAGTTGAACCAATGTGTAAAATAAGCAAACCTTTACCGTTACCGACGCGGAGTTCATCATCACCATAGTATGGTTCAGAGGAACCTATGCTAGCCAAATCCGGAGTGACATGATTATTTGCACCCGTGTCCGGGAACCAACTTGTTGATGTAATGGATCTCGAGTCAGCAAAATTAGCAGTTGGGCGACCTCGAATGGTGGACAGATCCCTCTTTGGGCAATCAATTGGAATATGGCGAATCCCACATAAACCACATGTGCCGTGAACCGTGTTAGTACTAGTAGCCCAGTCGAAATTTCTTCTGGGCCTGGAAGCCGCCGGTTTGGGACTGTTTTGGCGTGGACGTCCCCGAGATGGCCCACTGTTATTATTGCGTTATGTGTTGCGGGCTGCGTAATGGGCTTGGGCCTGGGCGGAATTATTTGGAGTGAGGGTAAACCCATGTTGGGTGGCCAATTGGTGAAGGGCTTGGATCGAGGGGGCAGATTGCGGGGTGGGTAAGAGGCCGGTTAACGGGTTCGGGTTTGGGGCAGTGGCGGTGTATGCTTGAGTCGGAGTGGAATGTTTGGTGACCATATAGTCGTGGTCGACTAAAATGGCGGGAAGTTCCTCAAAGGTAATCGAAGTTTCCCGTCCGAGAAGGTTGGATTTGAGCCCATTATATTCCTCCCTAAGACCAGAGATAACAAGCATGACAAGATCGTCATTAGCAATTGGTTTGCCAATGTTGATGAGGTCGGTGGCATATTCGTTGGCCCTTGCTAGGTAAGCCGCCGGGGTTTCATCACCCTTCATCTCAAGTCGAAGTAATTTTGTTTTAAGAGTGTAATCACGCGATTGTGTATGGGGAGCATGAGCACGTTCAAGATTGTCCCATATTTCACGTGCGGTGTATCCTTTCACATGATGGAACGATTCCTCGGATACGGTAGAGATTAGTAACATGCGAATGTGAGCATCATTCGCAATCCACGTTGCGTGGTCGGGATTAGGGTTAGAAGTCGCGGCTACGGCAGTGTCACCGGAGCCGGAGGCGGGGGTGATAATCATGGAGGGCGGACATGGTATTGAACCATCGATGTATCCGTAGAGGTTGTTGGTTATAAGGAATGGTTGAATCATAGTTTTCCAAAAACCATAGTTTTTGGATTTGAGGGTGAAAGCAAATTTGTGAGTATTGTGTGCGGTTTTCTCTTGAGTGGAGAAGGCATGGAATGGTGCCATAGAGATTGATAGAGAGGAACCAAAAAAGAATCAGGGATGAAGGAGAGAAAGAAGTCGCCGGCGGCGATGGTGATTAGGGTTAGGAGAAGAGGACCTCAATTGGCTCTAGATACCAAATTGAAAGGATTTTGTGATAATTGTAATTGATTTGTTCAATTGATACAATCCATAATAAGGATATAAATAGGAAACATAATTACAAACTAGACCCTCAAGAATATTGTGATTTCTATTGTCTAACAAAGAGATACCACATGTTCTAAGGCGAACATCCCTTTAATCAAATATTTTCAACAAAACCCCCACAACTCAACATTTCATTATTATGATTTGTTTTTCTTTTTTTTAAACAATGAATGGTAAGATGCTCTCACTTAATGTTGAAGATCCACGTGTGATAAAATAATTATTTTTTACAGTTTATAAAACAGTCCCTACAATATAGTTAACTTTAACGGTTAATATTATATATAACAATAATATTTGAAAGATTAATAGTATATTTTCATTTTTTATAGTTTATAGTTTGATCATAATATTTTAGGGTTTTGACGTTTTCTATCTCTTAATTTTTTACAATTTGTTTTTCTTTTTTACAAATAGTAAACTTTCGATTTTCATAATTTAGCCGCATATGTTTCATACTCTTACGTTTTATATCTTTTAACTTTTAAAGTTTTTTTTTGTTTTAAGTTTTGTTGTCTTCTATTTTGGCCACGAAACTTTTAACTTTTCTACTTTTGTTTTTAGTAAATTACATATTTTGTCCTTTAACTTTACCTATTTTTCAACTTTTGTCCTTTATCTTTTTTTGTTACACTCTCTGTCCTTTAACTTTTTTTTTCTTTCACCTTTTGTCCTTTTTAACGAATTCCGTTAAAATCCACCGTTAAGTCAAGGGTATTTTTGTCTTTTTACTTTTTAGGGTAGAAACTATTACATATTTTGTCCTTTAACTTTGCATGTTTTGCAATTTTTATCCTTTATCTTTTTTTTTGTTACATTTTCTATCCTTTAACTTTTTTATTCTTTCACCTTTTGTCCTTTTTAAAAGATTCTGTTAAAATTCACTGTTAAGTCAAGAGTATTTTTGTTTTTTTTTACTTTTTATGGGTATTTATTGTACTTAAATAAAGAAGGAGGGTGTGTTATGTAAATCTGTATGTTTTCCCTCTCATCTCCGAGCCCTCTCTGCCCCGACAAAACCTCCGACGACCCTCCACCGTCTCCTCGCCAAACGTCGGCGGTCACCAGGCCACCTGCTTCACCGACGGCCACCCCTGAAAAAAAAACCCGATGTCAGGTCGATGGGAGGTCGCCGGAGGGTCGTCGACAGTGTTCGATGGGATGTCTTCGGCCGACCGACAGTGGGGGTGAGGTTTTCAGCGGTGATAGTTTAAGGTTAGGGTGGGGGTGGGGTGATAAGGAAAAAAAATACAGATTTACATAACACATCCTTCCTCTTTATTTAAGTATAATAAATACCCTTAAAAAGTAAAATGATAAAAATACCCTTGACTTAACGGTGGATTTTAATATAATCTGTTAGAAATGACAAAAGATGAAGGAATAAAAAGTTAAAGGATAGAGAATGTAACAAAAAAAGATAAAGGATAAGAATGGCAAAACAAGAAAAGTTAAAGGACAAAATATATAATTTTTCTACTCTAAAAAGTAAAAGTCAAAAATACCCTTGACTTAACGGTGGATTTTAACGGAATCCGCTAAAAAGGACAAAAGGTGAAAGAAAAAAAAAGTTAAAGGACAAAGAGTGTAGCAAAAAAAGATAAAGGAAAAAAGTTGAAAAATGGGTAAAGTTAAAGGACAAAATATGTAACTTACTCTATATTTTTATAGTTTTATACTTTTACTACAAGACTTTTAGACCTTTACGTTTTATACCCCTTAACTTTTTTACCCTCTAACTTTTAAAGTATTTTTTTTGTTTTAAGTTTTGTTTTCTTCTATTTTGGCCACGAAACTTTAAATTTTTCTACTTTCGTTTTTAGTATACTTTTATAGTTTTATACTTTCACCACGAGACTTTTAGAATTTTACGTTTTATACCCCTTAACTTAGTATATTTTTATAGTTTTATACTTTCACCACGAGACTTTTACACTTTTACGTTTTATACTCCTTAACTTTTTAACCCTTTAACTTTTAAAGTTTTTATTTTTGTTTTAAGTTTTTTTGTATTCTACTTTTGCCACGAAACTTTCAACTTTTCTACTTTCGTTTTTAGTATACTTCTATAGTTTAATAATTTCACCACGAGACTTTTAAACTTTTACGTTTTAGACCACTTAACTTTTTGACTTTCGTTCAGTATAGAAATTCAACCTCGCAGCAACGCGCAGGGTGGTAAACATCTCGTTTTATGTATAGTTTAACTAGAAAAATGACTTCCAATGACGAAATAATAAAAGGGTAAAAAAATCATTTCACTGCAACTTAACACAAATATTAACGAAAGCTAATATTAGGTAGCGCTTGGTATACAGGAATGGATGGTGGAATGGAATGAGTCATTACATCCGAATGAAAAATGACATGTTTGGTAACACATTGGAATGGAATGAACTATTACATAAGGAATGCGATTCCTTCCTTTTTAAAGATTTTCATTCCACGGTGTTGAGGCTAGATTTTGAGGCTTGTAATATTAAATAGTTTGGACTAGGCTTAGAGGGTTTATTTAGTTTACTAGACTAGTTTACTTGGGTTTACTATTGGGTTTGGGGTTTAAGATTGGGTTTACCATTAGGGTTTAAGGGCCCAATTGTAAACTCATGGGGTGGCTATATAAACCCCATGAGTTCACCATCATAGACGAGGCTTGTTTACGATTTTGGAGCAGCCAAGTGATTACGATCGTAAACCCGAGAGAAGCTGAGTTTACGATTACAAGATTTGTACCCGACAAGTTCATCTTGTGTGCAATATCAGGTTTTTATCTTTTATGTTCATCGTATTCTTAGTTTTCTTCTCATCTCTTTCTTGAATCACTAATCTAAACGGATTCCGCACGTTTAGACTAGATAATATCGTGAACGGTTGTTGTTTCTGGACCAACAATTGGTATCAGAGCCAAGAGACGAGTGTTTCGTGGTTCTCACGATATTGATTCAAGAAGATCTAACAGTTTTTGTGAGTTTTTCTTGAGTTTTTCAGGTTTACGATCGAGTCTGCTGTTGTTTCTAGGCTGTTCGTCGTGTTTATGATCACTTTTCTTGCTGTTCTTGGTGTTTACGACTGTTTCTGGGCTGATCTTGGAGTTTACGATCAGTGTTCTTCATCAGATTTGAGTTTACAATCAAGAAAAAAATGTTTACGACTTCAAGATCGGATTTTTGAGTGTTTACGACCGTGTTTACGACTGAAGGTGATCGGAAACAGCGTTTACGACTGAAGGTGATCGGAATAAGGTTTACGATCAGGAGTTTACGATCCAGCTGTCTGACTAAATCGTAAACTGGTGTTTACGATCGGAAACGAGGTTTACGATCGGAAACTCTTCTTTTGCGACAAAAAGTCACTATTTCACACTTTCACGGAAACGAACGTAACTTTTGACTCGTTTGGAGTTAGAAGATCAAATTTTTACACGACGTCCGTGAGAACGAGCCCCAGAATTACCCCTGACTAACGTCTAGGGGAGCTCGTTTGGACCCCCAAATTCCACTCCGAAGGCCTCTGTTTTCGCGTTTTAAGTTTTTGACACTATTCTTTGAATAGTACTTTTGCCGTTTTTGCCGACTTTTCAAAATTTTCAAAGGCTGCATATCTAAAGAAAGAAAATGAGTTCAGTGGTTGAAGAAAAGAATATGGTTGAGGACAAGGATGCTTTCGCAGATGAAGTTGACAAAACTAAGATATGCCCCAATCCTACTTGTGCTCGTTTAATTCCTGGCCTTAGACAACTTTGGAAAAATAGTGAGATAGAATTATTTGATATGCAATGTTCTAGAAGTTCATTTAAGGGCAGATGGGAGAAGAGTGAAGAGAAGGTGAAAGCTCAAAAATTAGACATTGAGAAATATCAAAAGCTAGCAACGAAGAAGACTATTTTATATGATCAGGCTAGGATTGAGATATCTGAGCTGACACAGAAATTAACTGAACTGCAATAAAAATATGATGAGTTGCAGGTCAAGTATGATTGTAATCAGGAAAGAAATAAGCGAATGCTAAATGCTGGAAAGGAATTGTCACATGCTGTTGTAACTGGTCAAGTTGGGAAAGACACAACTGGGTTCGGATCAGAAAAAACTGATAAGTCCTTGGCTGCAAACAACATTATTCCTCCACCAGTTCCCAGAGACATTATAGGAATGCTTCTTAGTGAGGATCAAGTTGAACGAACCAAGTCTGATTATAAAGAAGCTGCTCCTCCTATTGATAGTGTCTTGGTTGGAACTACACCATTGACTCAAGAAGAAATTGATAATGAGGCTAACATGACTTATGGTGAAGGGAGAGTAGAGGATATATCAGAAAATGATGCTGAGTGCCAGAAATACAATAGGTTTCATAACTCTAAGTCTGATGATGCTGGGATAGAGTTGAAACTAGGGGTGTTCACGGTCCGGTTTATACGGTTTTTGAGTCAAACCGTAAACCAAACCATAGCTACGGTTTTTAATAATCGAAAACCTAAACCGAACCGTTAAAAATTAAAACCAAACCAAACCGAACCGCTATTTCCGGTTTGGTTTCGGTTTGGTTTCACGGTTTAGGATCTTTAGGCTTTCGATATAAGTTTACAATAATAAAATTTAAATTAAAAGAAAATTCGAAATCAACTTTATCAAATGAGACAATAAGAGTATAAGCTACTCTACTATACTAGCCATCTCTAATTTGTTAATACAAAATCCACCTCCAAGTAGGACATGTAACCACCAAAACGTGATGCAAATACTAAAGTTCATAATATAAACAATAGTGTACTAAAGTTCTAGATTTCTAGGATGAAAACATGTCTAAATTTACAGATTTTTACTTTTTAGACGCTAAAACTTAAAATCTCATTACAAAAAAGAAGTCGATGTAATTTATCTATATATATAATTATATATATATAATTATATATATATATATATATATGTGTGTATATATATTATATAATATATATTATATGTACATGGTCCGGTCCGGTTTTTTACGACCGGTTTTTCATATAAACCGTAAACCAAACCATTCACTACGGTTTAAATTTTTTGAAACCGACCGTCCGTTCGTTAAGATAAAAAACCAACCACGAAACCGAACCGATGACCGGTTTGGACGGTTTCGCGGTTTGAAACCAAACCATGAACACCCCTAGTTGAAACCATACCCTAAAATTGAAACCCCATACTTCAAAGTAATTGATGAAGTCAAAAGGGAAAAGGTGATCTTAACGACACGGCTTGAGGGGAAGATCTTTATGACATCTAGATCAATGTTTGACCAAGAACCAGATGTTGGATATGACTTACCATCCTTCTCCTCCAAGTTCAAGGGAATAACTAATGGAGTAATAAGTAAAGCTGAAGTTGAGAGGCCAAAGATCACAATCAAGCATCCGAGTATGAAACCAACAGCTGGAGTGAAGAATGAGAAACTCAAGGGAGTAGCTGTTCTCCCATTTCTCCAGTTGGATCATGCAGTTGCCGTTGTAATTGCAAGAATGGTGCTTCAACGTCAAAGAATCAAGGAAGCACAAAGACATAAAGTACAGGTTCGACACAGGCTTCGACAAACCAGCAGAAAGTCAAATCTGAAGCTGCAGTCAAAGCAAAGAAGCAGACACAAGGCAAACCAGCTCCATATCAGCCACCAAAGACAAATGGGTACACGTCTGACTTCTATCTAAAGAAGCAAACTTGCTTTAATTGTGGCATCGCTGGTCATATTGCTAGAAACTGTCTTTATCGCCCCTATGAACCCTATTATCCGAAAACTCAAAGGGTTTCATCTCAGGAGTTTGTGAAGTCTAAGCCGATGATGGTGCAGAAACCTAAGGCAATGAAGACTGTTACTCCTAAGGTTAAACCCTCTGATCAACATTGGGATGCTGCCAAAGCTGAAAGAAAATCTTTAAATCAAAACAACAGCTTTCCAAGTTACCAAAATTTCCACAAACAGGTGAAGAAACCGTTTTCAAAACAACCAAAGTATGAAAAACCCATAGTTACCCTCCCAAGGTAACTAAAACTGTTTTGAAAAATGATTCTAAAATGAAGAAGGTTGAAAAACCTAAAGTCACAACTCCAAAGGTGACTAAAACAAAAACTGTTTTGAAAAATGAATCTAAAACGAAGAAGGTTGAAATACCTAAAGTCACAACTCCAAAAGTGACTAAAACAAATTTTGACTCACCTGGAACATGGAACCAAAAATCAAGGCAGCTTCATCCCAACTTCCTGATTTCTCAAAGGGGATGTTCTTACAAGAAGTATCTTTTATTGATTTCTCAGGTGTACCCAGAAAAACAATGGCCTGGGTACCAATGGCTAACTAATCTCTCACTATGTGCAGGAACAGTCAAGGAGGATTATCACTAAGATTTTTATTATTAATTTGTTTGTTGATAAGTGATTGTTCCAGGCACAATTTAGGATACGTATCTTCATGTCATGACAAGCAATTTTTTATGGAGGATATGTTTCCTTAAGAGGTAAAATGTCAAATTCAGCATGAAAGGTACTGTTCTTAACTTGGTTTTTTGTTCGGTAGACTCGACCTAATCTTATGACCACCAATGTAAGTGCAATGAACTTAAAATATATATATGTTTAGTTTCTCATCTCAGTTTGCATGGTTTAAAAAACTGAGTCCCAGCAAAAACGGGTTGAGAGTGGTAATTATACCTAGTATTCACTCTCTCACACGCCATGTTTATGCTGTCATGACTACACCACATAATGAAAAGAAAAGAAAAAGAAATGAAAAAGAAATGAAAAAGAAATAAAAAAGAAATGAAAAAGAAAAGGAAAATGAAAAATAATCATTCAGTTTGGTCTTCTTTGCGTGCTTATGCGGCCGACCTGATCACTAACTGATGATTAATGAAATAAGTGGTAGTCATAACGGTGTTGCACGGTTCCTCAAGTTGGGGGTTTGTGAATCCTCAATAAACTCTGAGGTTGGGTAGGTTTTGCTATGTATAATTAGGTGTGGGGACGATTAAACATGCTGGTAATTAGTAATCTTTTAAGCATGATGCATTTGGTTGGGTTTAAACGGGTCTGAGTTTAAAACGGACAAACATACCGGCAATCGCCTGGACTAGTCAAGTAACTAAAGCTGAAAAGGGTTCCTCAGTCATATTCATACGGTGTGATCCTTTGTAAACTTTCTCATGTTTGATATTGGTAAGTATTTGTTAATTTTTATCTTTCGTGTGTGAGTCTTTAAGTTCTTTTTGGTTGTGTTTACGTATTGGCCAGGTTAATTTGAGAAGTCAAAATGTGTTTTCATGGGTTTTGATGCATGACAGTATGCCCCCTGCAGATCTTGACAAATTTTTAGGGGAAGGAGAGGGGATAATAAGTATTATCCGAAGGGAACTCGAGGATGATACTTATTATCTAATGAAAAGACTTCCATAATACATAGTATCTGAAGGGAACTCGAAGATAATATGTATTATATCATGGGAAGTCCTTAGCTGAGGGGAAGTTACCAGCTAAGGGGAAGTCTTTAGAGGTCTTGGGTTCAGGGGAAGTTTTATAGAAAACCCATAATCTATATTAGGGTTTTTGGTTAAAATTATGTTAATTTGAATCAACCGAACAGATGATAATTAACTTCGGATTTTTGGTTAAAATACATATTATCATCAACTGAACAAATGATAATTGGGTTTTTACAATGTTAATTATCCTCTTACCCAAAGACCAGTCATCAAATGTCTGGTGGAGTATATTTTTTCAAATGTGTGTCAGACAGGTTGATGATAGAAAGGTGTTGCTACTGCTCAAGTTAAAGAACCAGCCGGACAAGACTTCCAAGCAACTGTTCAGGGGAAGTTGTTGGTGTCTTTACAAGTTTTCAAAAGCTTCAAAAGAACTTCAAAGAAGATGTTCACATGTTTAGGGGAAGCTGAAGATTTCAAGTCGATCTTTGATGAATAAAATGATGCAGAGAGCAGTTAGAGATCATGAAGATCCAAGATCAACAATCAAGTTCTCCAAAGTTAGGGGTTTCAAGTTCATTTTTACCCTCTAATTTTTGGAGATTCAAGACAGTTACCGAGGATTCAGCAAGAACCAGTTCTTTCAAGAAAATCAAGTCAATGAGAGTCCTCCATTTCATTGCTTGTTCATTTTAAAAAGTTTAAGCTGATGCTGATCAAGAGGAAGTCCGAAGTGCCCGTCATGAAACCCATTGAAGATTTCTGCGGAAAGAATCTTCATCAACATCTATGCCCGCCTGTCAAGAAGAAGAATTTCAAAAATTGAAGACATTTAATATCACAAGCCTACGGGAAGATTGTTGAGGCTAGATTATGAGACTTGTAATATTAAATAGTTTGGGCTAGACTTAGAGGGTTTATTTAGTTTACTAGACTAGTTTACTTGGGTTTACTATTGGGCTTGGGGTTTAAGATTGGGTTTACCATTAGGGTTTAAGGGCCCAATTGTAAACTCATGGGGTGGCTATATAAACCCTATGAGTTCACCATCATAGACGGGGCTTGTTTACGATTTTGGAGCAGCCAAGTGATTACGATCGTAAACCCAAGAGAAGCTGAGTTTACGATTACAAGATTTGTACCCGACAAGTTCATCTTGTGTGCAATATCACGTTTTTATCGTTTATGTTCATCGTATTCTTAGTTTTCTTCTCATCTCTTTCTTGAATCACTAATCTGAACGGATTCCTCACGTTTAGACTAGATAATATCGTGAACGGTTGTTGTTTCTAGACCAACACATAGGGGATGCGTGTTTTTTTTTTCCGATTACTTCAAGGAATGAAATGAAAGTTTTTTTTTCCATTTATATTTCTTCTTAAAATTTTATGGTAAAAAATATAAAAAAAGAAAAAAAATACAAAAATAAAAAATATAATAATATAAAAAATGAAAAAATAATAAAATAAATAAAAAATAAAAATAAAACAATAAATAAAAAATTAAAAAATAAAGATAAAATTAAATTACAAAATAAAAAATATAAATAAAAAATATAAATTAAATTATTTAATAAAAAATTACAATTAAAAAAATTAAATATTAAAACATTGAAAGATATAAATATAAAACAAATATACTAATTTTAACTGGAAATATTAGTAAATTATAATCGATTACTTTGATTTTCCTAACCATCAAAGAATACGAAGCAATGATTTATTTCATTCACACATGGCAACCAAACAGGACGATGGTATGATAATGATCCATTTCATTCCTTCGACCATTCCATTCCCTGGCCCATTTCATTCCCTCATTCATTCAATTACCTTATAGTAATCACAAACCTGAACTCAAATTTGTTATTTTTAAAACATTAGTACTCAAACATGTTATTTTGATCATAACTACCACTTGTGAATAATATTTCCTTTAAAGATCAATATCCGTATTTTAAGATGGAAAGCGGAAATTCACAGACTACCCAGTACCTACATAGAAGGCTCTACTAAGTAGAAGCATCAACTTCAACTGAGCCTGTGAACACGAATTAACATCTTGTTACATTATATCAAATAATGATAGTTTTCCAATCGAAAGCCCAAAAGGTCGTAAATATAAATCATGTGAATTATAGGTGTGTGATGTAGGCTAAACAGCATACCTATAATGTCTAAATCACACACTTATAATTCATTTAGCTGTTTAAAAAGGTGAGTTAAAAAAAAAGTCACCGAGTTTTACAAAATTTAGGATTCCGTCCCCAACTTTGAAAAAGTGCAAGGACAGTCATAAGTTTGCAAATTGTTGCACGAAGCATCCCCAACTTGGATGGGCGCTAGTTTTCTTAGTTAGAAAATATGTAAAATAACTAAAATGCCCTTAATATTAAAAGAAATGACAAAAATCTGGCATCCCCACATACACGGTCCCCCTTGTTGTCTTCAACTAGCTAACACCACCACCTACTTTGGCCGGCTACCACGATTCAAAAGAACCCAGATATTCTGGTTAATCAAGTGGGTTTATCTTCGGTAAATCTTCCTTACAAAAACTTAACTCTATAAACTAGTTAATAAATCTTTTCAAGATGACCAAACATGGAGCACATTATTCATTACTGTTGGTTTTCTCAGAACCAAAATTGCAAAACAATATTCAGTATCGCAATAGATCAAATAAGATATGAACATGCAAATCTAGGGTTTCAATAGATCAAATGAAAATGGTGCTAGAGAAACGTAGCTAATACAATGAAATGATTAGATCTTAACAAAATAAGGAGCTAATCAATTATCGGTGAAACGGAATGATTACAATTTTAAGAGCTTAAAATAACTAAACAAAAAAGGGATGAGAAGATAGATCGAAGAATGGGATGGGAAGAGAATACACACATAAGCAATATATTTCTTGACTCTACATTCTCCAACTCCTTACTTATATAAGCATTCTCAAATATCTATTCATCTCGATGGGCTATTTTGAATTGCGCTCCTTTATTAAACCCATGACTTAGGGCTTGTAGGTCTATAACTTACCAAGGTTGTGCCTAAGCTATGGCTTTGTGGGTTAGCCAAGTTATTATAACCATGTTGTGGCTAATTCTTGAAAAGGCAACCGATTAGCAAGATATTTTGCTCCGGTTAACAATAGATAACATTTGGTGATTGACTGTGACTGTGCGTTTTCTATCTTAATTACACAAGATCCAAAACCCAATTTCAAATTCTTTCACAACTCATTCTCTATCTACCACCATCTTCGAACTCATAAACCTGATTCCGGCTCACGTTCGATAACATTGATGATCGACTATGACGGTGGTTCAAGGAGTCAGGAGACCCGAAGTTTTCAAGTATTTTTTTTAAATTATTTATTTAAATTTTTAGTCCATGTATTCATTTAAGTTTTCATTTCTATCTTATTAATAGAAAGAGCATTTTAGTCACTTTATTATATAATATAACAATTAGAATTGGTGGGCTTACTCACGTTTGTACTGTAGTGCCTTTTCTATCAATGAACTATTTTTCTTTATATACGTTGTGTGTTTTGAGTGGGTAAATGTGGCGGTGGCTGTGATGATAACTCTGGCTTTTTTTAAAAAAAAAAAATTTGACACTGAGTTTTTGGATTCTTCTCCGTTCCTTTTTTTTATTGTGGATCTTGACACTTCCAATTTGTTCCATCTCTTTCTCTCTAAGTTTGCGATTCCAATCTGCTTCATTTATTTGTTTCTCTACGTTGCCGGTTATATTACCGGTGACAGTGGCCGTTAATAGCGGCTGAGCTGCCGACGTTTCTAGCGTCCGATATCGACGTCGTCCATTGAATCGACGACGGTTAGCAGCCACCGATCTCTACGCCATTTTGGGGGGGGGGGGGGGTGAGGCAGCAACCGCAGTTGAGGTGTTGCTCCGTTAAATCGGTGGCGGTTAGCGGCCACGGATCTTTGCGCCGTTTTTGGAGGTGAGGCAGCGGCGACTTAGGGTTTACTGGTGTTGCATTTGACCAGAGCCTTTACGACGATAATGGTTATGAATTTTAGGGTTTATGACGGCGATGATGGTGATGGTGACGGCGACCACGCAGCGTTCATCGCTGTCGTCACCTGTCTTTGAGCTACCAGTTTGGAACTCGATCTCTCAGATCTGTTAAGTGATGGGTGTAGGCCACTTTTTCAGATCTGTTTGTTGTGATCGAGTACATGGATTCGTTGAGACGCCGGTGTTTTATAAGGGTGATGATGGTGACGGTGACGATGACGGCGCAACGTTCATCGCTGCCATCACCTGTCTTTGAGTTACCAGTATTTGCTATGCTTTATATTTATATATACATTTGGAATTGCTAGCATGTGAAGAGGTTTATTGTGACTCGTTTGGTCCAGTGAATGTTTGATTGAGGCAAGTTATCTTCTATGGGTTTTGTTACCGAGGTTTATTCCTTTTCGTTCTGGTAAGCCGATGGCCGGTTGCTATATGGGTGAAAATCTTCCTCTGAGGTACAGGGCTATGATGATTCAGATCTTCCTCTGAGGTGTGGGTGATGGCGAGGCGAAGACTCATTGTTTATCGTAGCCTTACTTGCATCTCAGTCCTAATTGCTTATGGTCTGAGCTGTTGAGACCATGATGATCTAGATCGCCTTCTGAACCCTTAAATTTTTGGTTTTCTATGTTTGTTCTTTATGATTTTTTTTCTTTTTTTTGGTATGTTTGATTTCCATTTTGTTATTGTTTCATTTGTTTTCATATTTCATTTATGGTTCGGATTGGTACTTGGCAGATTTGGAGACTTAATTTCATTTATGGTTCAAACTGACCCATTTAGAATGGGTTTGGTGTTTTAACTTAAAAAAAAAGGATCGGTGTCTTAGCACTAGTAGCAATTTATGGTTGTAGTGAGTAGTTTTGCAGATTTCATATAAACAAAAGGAGATTTCATATAAACAAAAGGATGTTAAATGCTATTTGGTACTCATGTTAATGCATGGTGTATAACCTTATCTTTCTTCCTTTAGGTTGTTTATCAATTAGCATAGCTTTGTTTTCTTATTTCGTTAATATTTGTAAAGCCAAAAAGAAACATAAAAGTGTAATCACAATACATTTTCAATACTTCATTACAAATTATGTGGTTTTTAGTAAATAATATTGTTTGCAATTGACATAACAAAATACATTTAAAAAACAAACTACATGTCACAACGCACTGGGTAGTATCCATCTTATTCCTTTACTAACTAAAAAGACTTTATTTCCTTTACTAACGTCCATCCAAGTAAGGACCATTTCTACAACGTTTTACAAAGCTACGGACTCTTCTCCACAACTTTAAAGTTCGAAACGGAATCTACCGTCTTTATAAACCTAGGAACGTGTTTGTGCACTTAACTCAAAAAAACATTAAATAACCGACAAAAAAAAAATATCAAACCGCCGACACATTTGGATTATGGACCGGCACGCACACTATCACACCCCCACTCGTCCTTATTTTCAACTAGTCCACACTGAATTTCCGAACTCCCAACCACTCAACACAATTGATCATCGATCAATCAATCTTTCACCTCCACCTCCTTAATCTCGAACAGCCATGATCGACGGGGACTCCGCGAAGAAGGAGGGCCTGCTGGGCCTAACTGTGGCGGCGTCGGCCAATACCAACGGCACAATCGGCGGCGGCAGCGGCGGAGGCGGCGGTGGAGGTAACAATTTGTTCAGCAAAACCCGTTACAAATTCTGGGCCATCGCCGCCATTTTGCTACTAGCCATGTGGTCCATGTTCACCGGATCCGTGACTCTAAAATGGTCCGGCGCCGGGAACGTTAGCAACCCCCTCTCTGATTCCTTCGATTCCCCCGTTCGCGATCTCGACATCCTGGTACTTATCGACCTCTCTCCTTTTCTTTATATTCCACCGATTGAATTTAATTTAATTTAATTTTTTCTCAAATTATTTTGCGAGTGAATAATGTTCAGGAAGTTGAGGAGCGAGAGAAACTTGTGAGGAGGTTTTGGAACGTGTACACACACAGCAAAACAACACGGTTGCCGAGATTCTGGCAGGAAGCATTCGAGGCGGCGTATGAGCATCTCACCAGCGACGTGGCCGGGTTGAGAAACGCCGCCGTTTCAGAGATCGCGAGGATGTCGTTGGTCTCCGTGGATGTTGACCCGTTGCCGCTCAACTCGGTTCGATTTCGATCACACCCTCTAATCATCTGTAAATCGATCTTCTCGTTTTGATTTGTTAAAATGACACTTGGTTTTTGGGTGTGCAGGATTTGGGGGGAAGAAGGAAGGGGCTGAGGCATGGTGTCGGCAGGAGTAAGGAGGGTGTTTAGGCATGCCCACCAACTGTTCGACGAAATGCCGGCGTGTAATAATGAAATGTTGTTAAGTTACTGAATACCGATTGGAGTGAAAGTTGAAGTTGTGTTTTTACTCGCACGATTTGTACCGGAATTGTGGCCAATATTTATACATGATAAGTGATAATTAATTATATCGAGATGAGTTTGTTTTTTACATGTTTTATATATATATTTTATCTTAATCCTAATAAAGTATTAAAATCGTTGACATATGTTTTCATTTTAGAGGGATTATATCACCACCGTTACATGTCAAACTCGTAATTAATTACAAATTTAGTAAATCATCAATTAATACTAATTACCAATTTTGTCCAAATTAAAAAAAAATCAAAACAAATGACAAAATTAATGTACATTAAAAAAATTTACTCAATAATTTGAGTCATTTTTTTTTAAATAATCAACAATTTGTTAATTATAATAACTTTTTTAATTTATTAAATTAACATTTATTGTTTTATAAAGATTTTACGACAATCATAATTTTCCAATCTCTCAATCGTTTTTTTCTTTTTTTTGTATATATTTAATATTATGAACCTAAATTCATCCGGTGTAGTATACGGGTTACTAACCTAGTATATATATATCCACAAATATTTTTCAAAACAAAAGCAACAACGATACAAAACACAAGTAATTGTCACGAAAACAGGAACAACCAAAACAACGAAAAATAAGAAGGGACACAAAATAAAACAAAACCAAAACCAAAACCCAAGAGCTGGCACATATAGATTCGGTACAATGATTCATCCAGAGCGCGTCATTCGTCAGCAAAACAACGAAAAATCCAACCTTCTTCACCACTACATAATACAGTCATGCTGCACTCTATCCAAACTTCTATAGCAACAACTATGCCCCATCTCACAATAACCTTCATTTTGAGGAACCCATGGCCACTAGCACAGATATCTTCCAGAGATGCAATCCACCTTTTGTATGACTTGCCAACCCATAACCTTTTGCCACTTTTCATTATCTCATGGGTTAATCCTACGAGGTTTCAAACACATTTTTACAAGGCTATTCAGCACCACATTCAGTTCTTCATTATTGTCATTCTTTCAACTACTCTTTCTTCTCCTGATTTTTACAGTTTTTTTCCGGGTATATTCAAAAGTTACACGAGTTTAAGAATTTGGACCTATCTCTGTATGATTGTATGTATGTATATATATGTATATGTATATATCAATAAGTAACAACTAAATCAAGTGATTTTAGTTGTAAAAAAGTATAAGATGCTCACATTTTCACGTTTCGAGAGTCCTAGATGATGATATAAACAAGTTTACAAATACGTCTCGTTTGGTCAAAAGCTAATGAGCCGGTTTGGGAAAGAAAAAAAAAGAAACTAAATAAATGTATAAAAACGATGATACTAAAAGTTATTTTAAAAGATGTTAAACCTATTATAAAAGTTAAGTGAAACTAAAAGGCAAACCCATATAGATTGGAATAGACTGGAAGTGAAAAAAAATACTATGGAATGAATAGTATACCGTAATACCAATTAGAATAGTTTTTATTTCATTTGTTAAATAAGAGAGTTCTTAAATCAAAATAAAAAGGGTAAAACTATAAAAATAAAGTATGTTTAAAATAATAAAAATTAAGAACTAAACTTTGAAATCATAATTTAAAATAACAATTTACCAAATATAATTGTGCGTTGATCAAACACTAATCTAATTATACTTTTAATTTTTAAACCTGCACTATTATTATTTATTATGAGACTTAAACTTTCAACCTTATAAGTTAATAAATTACTATTAGATTTGCAGATCAACTTTCATATCTCTTTCTCCCCTAAGCTTTTCATGTTATATTTTTATAAAACTGAATGTAGGTTACGTTTCTACAAAGTTTTCCCTCTGGCACTCCCAACTATCAACTTATTTTCTTTCACCACTCCCTCCGTTAAATTTCTTTAACCCGTGAGTCATCTGCCTACGTGGCCATAAGCCACGTAGACAATCACATAATCATTTTATGCCATGTAGGACGGACGGCCACCTAGGCAGATGACTAACGGAGTTAAAGAAAATTAACGGAGGGAGTGGTGGAGGAAAATATGTTGATAGTTGGGAGTGCTAAAAGGAAATTCGCTATTTGTGAGTGTTATTGGCCAAAAACTGATAGTTAGGATTATTTGAAGCCAATAAAAGTTTCATCCTCACCGAGCCTGAAATACCAACGAGAAAGCACACTTGTTCCGACAGATTTAAGCATAGCTGTACAAAGAGAAACATATGCTCACATTCAAAGTGAAAGTTGGTGATCGGATTGCCCAGTTATTAAGAAGAATAACATAAGTCATGATCCCTCAATTAATCAACGTTTTTATCTTGAATATGCATCACTGGCCGAAACATTTTCTCAAACGGCAGGGCAGGTAAAATGGCAAAATGGCGGTATAGTTTTGCTCGATTGAAAAAGTGCAGATGAAATCTTTCCATCAAGCTTCATACGTCCAAATCAGCAATGACTCCAATATAAAATAAAAACAAAACGTTTCCATTGCCGGGAATCGAACCCGGGTCTCCTGGGTGAAAGCCAGATATCCTAACCGCTGGACGACAATGGAATTGTTATTATCGTATCGTTTCTTACTTAATTTAACAATCTTTTTGAAGTACAATCTAACAACCAAACTTTTTTGTGTAGAAAGCCCAACCTGCATATCCGTTTGTCAATGCTGACTCAGAGTTGAAAGCGAATAAATCTTGAAAACTAAAGCTGAGCTTTCCATCATTTGCAACAAGAACACGTGTGTTCTTCAGATGTGATCTTCCCTTCCAAGGTATTTCATCTTTAATTTCTTTTTTCTCACAAATTGGTTACAAACAGAGGTGAAAAAAAACGGGTTAATCGAACCGGATCGGTTTTTAACCCGGAAACCCAATTGGTTAATAACTAGTATCTCACGAACGGTTACGAACCATTAGTAACCAGTGTTTTTGGACCGGTTTGGGGTCTCCAGGCACGAACCGGTTATAAACCGGTAACCGATTTTTAAACGGTTAAAAACCGGTTATTACTATTGCTGAATTTTTTTTGGCCGTTTTCTAGCCGTTGCAACGGCTATGTGAATGCTGGGGGCGATTTTATTTTAGTTTTTGAGCTTTAGGAACACTACAAATAGATGGGGATGTTAAGGATTGATCACACAACTTTCCTTGATATCTAATCACTCAAAAACGCTGAAAACCCTCAAAAATATTCTCGTATTCGAACGTATTCGTATCAAAACAAGAAAGATATCATGGCATCTTCTTCTTCTCAAGCTTCGGTTGGTGTTGTTGCTTCATCAAGCGAGGCACAAGTGGTTCGTATCAAGGCAACAACGAGGAACCCCGAGCTTTGGTGTCATTTCGACCTTTGCGAGATGGTGTTCTGTCACCCCCCAATTTCCACAAACGGAGTATAACCGTGTGGGGTGTGATCCAGACCAGGATCCTAGACTTTAGTTACAACCAAACCATAACAGAGTTTATAGGCAAATCATAAAGTTTAAGTTACAGTCCAAAATAGTAAGTTTAACAGTTCAGCGGAAACATAAATAAAGTTTGCAGTTATGGTGTTACAAAACGATGGATTTAAGTATTTGAAATTCCGGGTTTTTCGAAAGGTATCCATGGGGAGTACTGCCGCCTCCGGTGCTGTCCATGATCCACCTAACGACCTGAAAAGAAATCAACAATCAAGTGTCAGCCAAGGCTGGTGAGTTCACTAAAGCAGTCTACCCGTCACAAGTAGACCTAATTTTTATGAACAAGACAGGTAAAACACAATCAACATCATAAGACCAGTAAAATTCCATATCGTAGGTAGCTAGCCTATAGTTATGTACACCTGAATTGTTCGTAACCGAAGCTGACAATGTTTTGATAGGGAATCCCTATGAACCTTGCCTTCCCGTGTCTTGAAGGATCACGGAGGGTAGGCTAACATTGGTCTCAGTCCGACCGCCAGTCGGGAGGGTGCATCCTGTGCACCGCTGAGCGGGGGTGTCAATCCCCAGTAGTACTACTCAATATTACCTCGCTACTGTATATTAATGGCTCGAATGTAAGGACTTTTTAGTAAATAAGTTCAATCCAGTGTCACATATGATATTATGTCGGAAACTTACCCAGTAAGATACACCTTACCGTTTGGGTCACCATCCTTACCGGAAGTAACCACTTGCGCGTTATCGTCCCTGAATGGGCATAACAATAATATAAATGAACTCACCTTAGGTTGCTCGGCTTACTCTTCAATAAATCCGATTATGATTGCTAACGAGGACCTAATAATCACATTAAGGTCTTAGGTGTAAGGTTGTGTTTAAACTTTTAGCTACGCCGCTAAGACCGTAACACTAGCACGTTGGAAAATACGACACGACATATCGACACACGACACCGATGGTTGATCATAAACAAGGGTTCATATACATCAGAAGTCAAAGCATGTATCATCATAGTATAATCATGCAAGTCATGGTATAACATTCAAGTAAATTGCACAAGTTCGGATTCTGGTCATAATTTCGCTAGCAGTTTCGCTAGGCAGTTTCGTTGTGTGCACGGGCAACACTTTCGCTAGGCAATACCCGATGACACAGTTTCGCTAGGCTAGTTTCGCTCGAAACTGTTGGCACAGTATCGCTAGCCTAGTTTCGCCCGAAACTGGTTTGAACTTTCGTTCAGGGAATTTCGCTCGGTAGTTTCGTTCGGACAGGTCTGGTTGGTTTGCCCGGCGACACTACAGTTTCGCTACATAGTGTCGCTGGATGAAGATATACATAATTTCGCTACATAATTTCGCCTGATGAAGGCACAGTTTCGCTAGTCGCTAAAAAAACCCGTAAATTTGACTAAAAATCTTTCTAACAGCTTCTATACCTCATACAATTCGATATCTAGCATACCTAAACGTTTACCAACATCATGGGAGCAATTTTAACACCTTAAACATGGTTTCTAGTCATCAAATCACCAAGAACGCATTTTTACATAAAGTGACCTAACTAGCATGGATCTTCATATTGACATGGCAAGTTACAGAATTTACGTTATGTCTAGCATCCTTAGGCATTATAACAGAAGCATACACATTTGCATGTAGATTTGGTCATCTTTTTAAGCAAAGCACAAAGAGTAGCATAGAAAGAGTGGTCTTGGGGACTCACGGTTGATCTCCAAGCTCGAATGGATAATGATTTGGGGCTGGAATCACGGCGGTTCGTGCTGGTTCCTTAATGGCCAGAAGCTCGAGAGAAGGAGAGTGCAGGAGTGTGTGTGTTGTGAGGTGTGAGTAAAAGAAAAATGAGAAGGTTAGGCTTTGGGGTTTCTATATATTGGGGGCTAGTTTCGCCGGCAGTGTCGCTGGCTGTTTCGCTGGCAGTTTCGCTAGCCACGCGAAACTGGTTCCCGAAAACCAAACGTCTTAGCTACCGGGCGAATCTGTAATTTCGCTCGGGTAGTTTCGCTGGCCACCAAAAAGGGGCCAATTTACATTCTAAGTAAGATGAACACGATTTCTCGATAAATCACATAAATGCACAATTAAGTAAATAGGTAAGTTGCATTGCTTCACACAGTGGTAATAAGTAACTAATCATATAACACATATGGACGGGTTCGGTGATCAACCAAAGGTCGTGGACGTATCCGGTCTAGTCAAGTATTTGTTACTACTTGTAATGTGACTAACGGAGATTGCCTAACGGAACTAATGGAATTAACGGAAAAACTTAACGGAGTTAACTTGGGAGGTTACAGTTGTCACAGCCTCCCCATGTTAAGGAATTTTCGTCCCGAAAATTAGCTAGTACCTTGGGTTGATGCGGAGGCTTGGTCGAACAGGTGAGGATACTTCTTCCTCATCTGGTCTTCCCGTTCCCACGTGAACTCCGGTCCACGTTTTGAATGCCATCTGACCTTGACAATTGGGATCTTGCTTCGCTTCAATGCTTTTTCTTCGCGTCCCATTATCTCAACAGGTTGTTCTATAAATCGGAGTTGCTCGTCGATGTGGAGCTCCTCGAGTGGAACCACTAGAGTGTCATCAGCCAGACACTTCTTCAAGTTAGAAACGTGAAACACGTTGTGTACCCCATCCAGCTCAGGTGGCAAGTCCAAACGATACGCCACCGTTCCAATCTTTTCTGTTATCGGGAAGGGTCCTATGTAGCGGGGGTTCAACTTCCTGCGCTTCCCAAAACGCACAACACCTTTCCAGGGCGAGACTTTCAACAGTACACGGTCGCCCACCTTGAATTCTAATGGCCTTCTACGTTTGTCTGCATAACTCTTTTGTCGGTCTCTTGCGGCTTTCATACGGTTTCTGATTTGCACAATTCTTTCTGTCGTTTCGTACATCATCTCTGGTCCAGTGAGTTGGCTATCACCGACTTCAGCCCAACAGACCGGTGATCTACACTTTCTTCCATAGAGAGCCTCAAAGGGATCGGCTCCAATACTGGAATGGTAGCTATTGTTGTAGGAGAATTCGACCAGTGCCAAGTGAGTTTCCCAATTCTTTCCGAAATCCATAACACACGCTCGGAGCATATCCTCAAGAGTCTGGATTGTGCGTTCAGTTTGGCCATCTGTCTGCGGATGGTATGCGGTGCTCATATCCAAACGAGTACCTAACGCTGATTGTAGCGATCTCCAAAAGTGTGAAGCAAATCTGGGGTCTCGATCGGAGATAATAGACAAGGGTACTCCGTGGAGCTTGACGATCTCGTCAATGTAGATTTGTGCTAGCTTGTCAGTCTTGTCATTTTCCTTGAGGGCTATGAAATGAGCGGATTTTGTTAGTCTATCCACAATGACCCAAATCATGTCATTTCCGCGAGGTGTACGGGGCAGTCCCGTGATGAAATCCATGGATATTTCCTCCCATTTCCATTCGGGAATCGTCGGTTGCTGTAGTAATCCTGGAGGTTTACGATGTTCTGCTTTGACCTTCGAGCATGTTAAGCACTTGCCGACATATGTAGCAATGTCAGCCTTCATCTTGGGCCACCAGTATAATCCTTTCAGGTCTTGGTACATTTTATCCGAACCAGGATGGATTGAATATCGAGACTTGTGAGCTTCGTCCATCACCAGCTCTCGAAGATTTCCGTGAAGAGGCACCCAAATACGATCCTTGTAATAGCGGAGTCCATCCGAGTTAACCTCCGAAGTTCCATCTATGCCATTTAAGGATTCAGACTCGTAGTTTTCCCCTTTCAAGGCTTCCTTCTGGGCATCCCGAAGTCTATCCGGTAACCCAGCATGAATCGTGAGTTGTAGAGCTCGAACCCTTCTAGGTTTTGCATGTTCTTTTCTGCTTAATGCGTCGGCCACAACGTTGGCCTTACCCGGGTGATACTTTATCGCCAAGTCATAGTCGTTAAGCACCTCGATCCACCTACGCTGTCTCATGTTGAGATCTTTCTGTCCCATTATATGCTGGAGGCTTTTATGATCGGTGAATATCGTGCACTTGGTACGGTACAGGTAGTGTCTCCAAAACATTAAGGCGAATACAACAGCTCCTAACTCCAGATCATGCGTTGTGTAATTCTTTTCGTGAAACTTTAACTGTCTCGACCCGTAAGCGATGACTTTACCTCTCTGCATTAAAACACATCCAAGTCCTTGGAGAGAAGCGTCACAATAGACCTCGAAGTCGTCAACACCATCCGGTAGAGATAATACAGGCGCGGTACAAAGTTTTTCTTTCAAGGTCTGAAAAGCTGTTTCTTCTTTTTCACCCCATCGGTACTGAACACCTTTGTGCGTGAGAGCGGTTAGCGGTTGAGCTATCTGAGAGAATCCCTTAATAAAACGACGGTAGTAACCCGCTAACCATAAAAATTGCCGAATTTCCGTTGGTGCTCGTGGTGTAGACCAATTCTTGATCGCCTCTACTTTGGCTGGGTCAACATGAATACCCTGCTCGTTGACGATGTGGCCCAGAAATTGAACTTCTCGGATCCAGAAGTCACATTTGGAGAATTTGGCGTAGAGTTGCTCCTTCCTTAACAATTCTAGTATTAACCGCAGGTGTTCCTCGTGTTCTTCTTTCGTCCTTGAGTAAACGAGTATGTCATCGATGAAAACAATTACGAACTGATCTAAGTAAGGTTTGCACACACGGTTCATGAGGTCCATGAACACCGCCGGTGCGTTCGTTAAGCCGAAAGGCATGACTAGGAATTCATAATGACCGTAACGCGTCCTGAAAGCCGTTTTCGAAATGTCTTGCTCGCGGACCCTAAGTTGATGGTACCCGGACCTCAAGTCAATTTTTGAGAAGTAGCTGGATCCTTGCAGTTGGTCGAAGAGGTCGCCGATCCGAGGGAGTGGATATCGGTTCTTGATAGTGACTTTGTTGAGCTCGCGGTAATCTATGCACATCCTGAACGTCCCGTCTTTCTTCTTGACGAATAAAACTGGCGCGCCCCATGGCGATGAGCTAGGCCTGATAAAACCTTTATCTAACAGCTCTTGCAGTTGAGTGGATAACTCGTGTAACTCGTTCACTGCCAAACGGTACGGAGCTCGGGCAATTGGAGCTGCACCGGGAACGAGGTCGATCCCGAACTCGACTTGTCGATGTGGTGGTAGACCAGGTAATTCTTCTGGGAATACATCGGGGAAATCGCGAACTATCGGAAAATCTTCAATTTTCTTCTCTACGAGGCTTTGATCCGTAACCGTTGCCAGAACGGCCACGTGTCCTTTCCGAAGGTACTTCTGTGCCTTGAGGTAAGATATGATTCCGGAGACAGTACCTCCCTTTTCACCCTGAATCGAGAGTACCTCTCCGTTTGCGGAGGGAATACGTATGACTTTTTCTCGACAGACGAGTTCTGCGCGGTGCATGGACAACCAGTCCATACCAATAATGACGTCGAAGCTACCGATTGTGAAAGGCATCAAATCTATGTCGAACTTACGGCCTGAGAGTTCTAAGGTACAATCCTTGACTATATGTGTTGCATCGACAAGCTTACCGTTAGCTAATTCAACAGTGTATTTGGCTCCTAGGGGTTCCGTCTTGGCCTTTATCAATTTGCAAAACTTAGTTGAAATGAAACTTTTCTCGGCACCAGAATCAAATAACACATTCGCAAAGTAGTTGTTGAGGAGAAACTTACCAGTAATCACGTTAGCGTCTTCCTTCGCTTCACCAGAACCCATGACAAATGCTCGTCCGCGACCACCATTTCCCCCGTTGCCATTTCCACCACCATTGTTGTTGTTGTCGTTCCCACCTTTCTTCAACTGGGGGGCAGTCTTTCTTCAAGTGCCCCGGTTTTCCGCACTCGAAACACCCTCGGGGGCCTTCATTATTCTGCTTGGGTTTATTCAGCATGTCACCCCAGCAATTTTTGGCAACATGCCCGATTTTGCCACATCGCTCGCATGCTGGTCGTTTACAGTCACCATTGTGATGTGTGTTGCACTTGTTACAGTAGGGTGACTTTTCCCTTGTACCTGCTGGAACCCTGCCCACTGTTACCTTGTCGGTTTTGGTTATCACCTCCACCGTTGTTACCATAACCTCCCTTTGGAGTTATCAAACTTCCTGTTCTGATTCTGAGAGTTTGATGACCTCCCAGAGTTGTTGCCAGAATTCGTGAGGTTACTTGGTTCCTCGTCTCTCTGTCTTTTCCCATCCAGGGCAGCCTTTGGGACTTTCCTTGGTGGCAAAATCCCTTGGGCCACTGCCTGATCAGTCAATTTGTGCGCCAACCGAATTGCCTGTCGCACATAAGTGGGATTAGAAGCAGTCACCATTCCCTTGATCTGTGGAGCCAGTCCTTCCACATACAGCTCGATTCGTTTATACTCAGCATCCACCATCGTAGGACAGAGTCTAGAATAGGATTGGTAATGGGTGGTGTACTCCTCTATCTCCGAGCCCACCATTTTGGACTTCCCGAATTCGACTTCCAGTCTTCTGACTTGATCACGAGGACAATACTCTTCCATGATTGCTTCCCTGAATTCTTGCCATGTCATGGCGTTTGCCTCATTTAGTCCCAATATCTGAATCTGAGCATTCCACCATGTTAATGCGGAATCCTCATGTGTACCAGTAGCATACTTCACCTTATCCCCGTCTGGGCAGTTGCACATTAGAAACACCTTCTCTGACTTTTCAATCCATCTAAGTAGACCCACAGCACCTTCGTCACCCTTGAATACCATTGGCTTGCATTCCATGTAGGCTTTGAATGTGCATTGAGGAGGTTGACCTTGGAAATGTTGCTGAGCGGCTGCTAGGGCTGCTGCAACTCCTTGATTAATCATATTCTGAACCTGTGCAGCAGTGAAGGTTCCTGGGTTGGCTTCGGGATCTCTCCGCGGAGGCATGATTTCTAGCAAATCAATGCAAAACTTCCAAAGGTTAGTATTCCCAATACTAGAAAGTTGCTAAGTTCCGTTAGGTGTTGCACGTAGAGCATTCATTTACATGGACCGCACATTTTAAGTTTGCTAAGGCTATACTTAGAGAAATTCTCTACCCAAAATTTTCAATTTCCCATACCGTCTCATGACAAGAATTCTAAGCGAGGATCATCTTTGGCAGGCGGGGCAGTACTTTGCGGAACGGGTTGTAACCAAAGTTTTCAAAAACAGTTACAGTTCAGAAATTTTACTTTTAAAAATGTTCTGGTTCGCTGTAACCAAGGGCTCTGATACCAATCTGTCACACCCCCAATTTCCACAAACGGAGTATAACCGTGTGGGGTGTGATCCAGACCAGGATCCCAGACTTTAGTTACAACCAAACCATAACAGAGTTTATAGGCAAATCATAAAGTTTAAGTTACAGTCCAAAATAGTAAGTTTAACAGTTCAGCGGAAACATAAATAAAGTTTGCAGTTATGGTGTTACAAAACGATGGATTTAAATATTTGAAATTCCGGGTTTTTCGAAAGGTATCCATGGGGAGTACTGCCGCCTCCGGTGCTGTCCATGATCCACCTAACGACCTGAAAAGAAATCAACAATCAAGTGTCAGCCAAGGCTGGTGAGTTCACTAAAGCAGTCTACCCGTCACAAGTAGCCCTAATGTTTATGAATAACGACAGGTAAAACACAATCAACATCATAAGACCAGTAAAATTCCATATCGTAGGTAGCTAGCCTATAGTTATGTACACCTGAATTGTTCGTAACCGAAGCTGACAATGTTTTGATAGGGAATCCCTATGAACCTTGCTTTCCCGTGTCTTGAAGGATCACGGAGGGTAGGCTAACATTGGTCTTAGTCCGACCGCCAGTCGGGAGGGTGCATCCTGTGCACCGCTGAGCGGGGGTGTCAATCCCCAGTAGTACTACTCAATATTACCTCGCTACTGTATATTAACGGCTCGAATGTAAGGACTTTTTAGTAAATAAGTTCAATCCAGTGTCACATATGATATTATGTCGGAAACTTACCCAGTAAGATACACCTTACCGTTTGGGTCACCATCCTTACCGGAAGTAACCACTTGCGCGTTATCGTCCCTGAATGGGCATAACAATAATATAAATGAACTCACCTTAGGTTGCTCGGCTTACTCTTCAATAAATCCGATTATGATTGCTAACGAGGACCTAATAATCACATTAAGGTCTTAGGTGTAAGGTTGTGTTTAAACTTTTAGCTACGCCGCTAAGACCGTAACACTAGCACGTTGGAAAATACGACACGACATATCGACACACGACACCGATGGTTGATCATACACAAGGGTTCATATACATCAGAAGTCAAAGCATGTATCATCATAGTATAATCATGCAAGTCATGGTATAACATTCAAGTAAATTGCACAAGTTCGGATTCTGGTCATAATTTCGCTAGCAGTTTCGCTAGGCAGTTTCGCTGTGTGCACGGGCAGCACTTTCGCTAGGCAATACCCGATGACACAGTTTCGCTAGGCTAGTTTCGCTCGAAACTGTTGGCACAGTTTCGCTAGCCTAGTTTCGCCCGAAACTGGTTTGAACTTTCGTTCAGGGAATTTCGCTCGGTAGTTTCGTTCGGACAGGTCTGGTTGGTTTGCCCGGCGACACTACAGTTTCGCTACATAGTGTCGCTGGATGAAGATATACATAATTTCACTACATAATTTCGCCTGATGAAGGCACAGTTTCGCTAGTCGCTAAAAAAACCCGTAAATTTGACTAAAAATCTTTCTAACAGCTTCTATACCTCATGCAATTCGATATCTAGCATACCTAAACGTTTACCAACATCATGGGAGCAATTTTAACACCTTAAACATGGTTTCTAGTCATCAAATCACCAAGAACGCATTTTTACATAAAGTGACCTAACTAGCATGGATCTTCATATTGACATGGCAAGTTACAGAATTTACGTTATGTCTAGCATCCCTAGGCATTATAACAGAAGCATACACATTTTCATGTAGATTTGGTCATCTTTTTAAGCAAAGCACAAAGAGTAGCATAGAAAGAGTGGTCTTGGGGACTCACGGTTGATCTCCAAGCTCGAATGGATAATGATTTGGGGCTGGAATCACGGCGGTTCGTGCTGGTTCCTTGCTGGCCAGAAAGCTCGAGAGAAGGAGAGTGCAGGAGTGTGTGTGTTGTGAGGTGTGAGTAAAAGAAAAATGAGAAGGTTAGGCTTTGTGGTTTCTATATATTGGGGGCTAGTTTCGCCGGCAGTGTCGCTGGCTGTTTCGCTGGAAGTTTCGCTAGCCACGCGAAACTGGTTCCCGAAAACCAAACGTCTTAGCTACCGGGCGAATCTGTAATTTCGCTCGGTAGTTTCGCTGGCCACCAAAAAGGGGCCAATTTACATTCTAAGTAAGATGAACACGATTTCTCGATAAATCACATAAATGCACAATTAAGTAAATAAGTAAGTTGCATTGCTTCACACAGTGGTAATAAGTAACTAATCATATAACACATATGGACGGGTTCGGTGATCAACCAAAGGTCGTGGACGTATCCGGTCTAGTCAAGTATTTGTTACTACTTGTAATGTGACTAACGGAGATTGCCTAACGGAACTAATGGAATTAACGGAAAAACTTAACGGAGTTAACTTGGGAGGTTACAGTTGTCACATGTTCGGTCCCTATAAGGCTCGATGCAAGAGTTGTGGTTGCCTTCTAAAATCCGAGTCTAATTCTACCTTGCAAGATCACTTGACCAAGCATTGCAAGTCACTAAAGACTAACCCCGCTCCCGGCCTAGCAACGATGACGAACGACGACGATGATTCAAAGAACACTCCAACCTCGCTATCACCAAGTAAATCAAGGCGAAGGACTAGTATTTGTGAGATTAATCACAATCATCTACCTAAGTATTTACTAAGTTATAAAAGTCCAAGGGTTAATTGTGTGAAATGTCTAAAGTTAAGTTTTAGTGTCATTTGTAAATATGTATATAGTTCAGGGGTCTGTTTGTCAAAATTGGAAGTCTACAACTTCCTGTATGTGTCGTACGTATATATGTATATGTCGATGTGTAGATCATCGACACACACAACAATTATCATAATCAAAAGTTCAATTGAGTCAAAATTCTCTCTAGTTTTGTGTAATCGATCATTCTAAGATCCAACATTTGGCATCAGAGCCACGTTTCACAATCGATTACGCATTCGATTTCAAGATTTAAGAACCGAAAAATCCAAGAACTACTCATGTTCGTCGTTCTTGTTTTTTCCCAGAAATTCGATTTGTTTTTCTTTTGTTTCTTGTTCGCGATTATCAATTCGAAAGAGGCCGACGGGTTGATCGAATTGCAGTGTGGAATCAAGGGATTGCTACAGTATTTCGTGAATCAAAGGGGGGCCGAGGATATTTTTTTTCGTCCCTGTTCTTTCTCTAGAACACAATCGATTTTCTTTGTATCTGCAAATTCTAGTTTCGCAGAATCATCAATTTGAAAAAGACCATACGGGTTGATCGAATTCAGAAAACAATTTGAATTATTTCAAGATTGTGTGGATTGGAAACGAAGAACATCACAAGAGACATCAAATTTTCGCAAAAACCCAGAGGCTACGGGCTGTTAGTTTGTTGCGGGAATTCAGAATCATCAAATTCCAGGTTTTATCGTTTATTTACTTTGGAATGTATCTAGATTACAAATTCTAGATTATTACTATTATACTATACGAATTCTAGAAGAGAATTGCATAAAGTATATTTTTTCTACTACTTTAATTTTTCAAAACGAAGATCTTGAAAAATATGTCGGAAGGTGACAACCCAAGTGGTAGTAACGCAATTATTGTACAAAAGGAAACGGTGTCCTCACCGAATTTCAAATGCCCTATATTAAAATCACTTAATTATATGGTATGGGCCATTCAAATGAAAACCATACTAGAGGCAAATGGACTTTAGGATAGGATTGAACCGACAGACAATACGGAAGCGGATGTCAAGAAGGACAAGACCGCAAGCGCGTATTTATTCCAAGCATTACCGGAAGATATGATACTCCAAGTCGCAAGTTGCAAAACGGCAAAGGAAATTTGGGACGCATTAAAGACACGTCACGTTGGAGTAGATCGCGTGCAGAAGGCACGATTGCAAACACTCAAAACTGAGTTTGAGTTGTTGCAAATGAAAGAGGAAGAATCAATGGATTCTTTCACTTCTAGATTAAATAACATCGTATCACGGGCAAGTGCCTTAGGTTCAACGTTAGAACAATCGGCACTAACACAGAAACTCTTAAGTTCTGTGCCCGAAAGATTTTCACATATTGTCGCCACTATCGAACAATTTTGTGATCTAGACGAAATGAGTCTAAACGAGACAATAGGACACTTGAAGGCTTTCTAAGAAAGAATTAAAGTGAAAAAAGGAGGACAGACAGACGGTCAAGACAAACTCCTACTTACGCGTCAAGACAACCAGTACAATCGTGGAAAAGGATCTGGGAATAACGGATCAGGAAGATTCAAGTCCTACAACAAGAAGTGGAAAAACAAGAAGTTTAGGCAAAATGATAAAGACGAAACCTCATCTCAGAAGTCACGAGAAAATAACTTTAGCAAAGGAAACAAACCTAAGAAGGATATGAGCAAAGAGAAATGCTATAACTACAACAAGTTTGGACACTACGCTAAAGATTGTCGTTAGAAAGATCAGATGACTGAACAATCTAATCTTGTAGAAGAAGATTTAGAACCAACACTGCTGATGGCTTTCGATGACAAGGTTGCCGAAAATGAGGAAGTTTGCCTTAATGAAGAAAAGGTTCATCCAAAGAACTACACGTCGACCAACAAGAGTCTATGGTACTTAGACAACGGTGCAAGTAACCATATGACCGGGACTCTTACACATTTTACAGAGATAGACGAGAAGATCTAGGGAAATGTTCGTTTTGGAGATGGTTCACGTGTAACTATCAAAGGCAGAGGATCCATATTAATAGAATGCAAAAATCAAGAGCAACGAGTTATATCTCAAGTTTATTATATCCCTAGTCTAAGAAGCAATATTCTAAGTCTGGGACAATTAACTGAGATCGGTTGCAAAGTCATTATGGAGAACGATACCCTATCTCTCTATGACCCTAGTAGGGAACTTCGACTAAAGGTCAAACGTGCGAAGAACCGACTTTACAACATCAATTTGAAGATCGGGTCACCAACCTGCCTAATGTCAAGTTTGGAGGATATGGCATGGTTATGGCATGCAAGATTGGGACATCTTAATTTCGAGTCAATCAAGACAATGACTCAAAAGGATCTGGTACATGGGATACCTAAGATCAGTCACACAACCCAAATCTGTGATGCTTGTCTATTAGGAAAACACACTAGGACTCCATTCCCACAAAAGGCTAAATTCAAATCAGAAAAACCCTAAGATTTAGTCTATGGAGATCTATGTGGTCCTATATCACCACCAACACCCTCAGGAAAGAGATACATGTTCCTTCTAGTAGACGACTGTACAAGGTACATGTGGGTGTATTTTCTTAAGTCAAAAGACGAAGCTTTTGAGACTTTCAAAGAATTCAAAATTAAGGTGGAAAACGAAGTAAAGACAAATTTGAAGATGCTAAGGACAGATAGAGGTGGAGAGTTCACATCTCACGAGTTCACTAAGTTTTGCAAAGACAATGGAATTGCAAGACAACTTACTGCCCCATACTCCCCACAACAGAATGGAGTGGTTGAACGAAGAAATCAGACAATAATGTCCACAACTCGTAGTATGTTAAAGGCTACAAAAATGCCACAAGATTTTTGGGCTGAAGCAGTCAGACATGCTATTTACATACTAAATCGAGTTCCAACCAAGGCTGTGTTGAACAATACTCCTTACGAAGCTTTGAAGGGTAGAAAACCCAAAATGGATCATTTGAGGATTTTTGGCTGTATAGCATATGCCAAGGTAACCATTCCTAACCAGAAGAAGTTAGATGACAGAAGTGTTAAAATGGTTTACCTAGGATCTGAAGAGGGATCAAAGGAATATAGGCTATTTGATCCAGTTAACTACAAAATCTGTGTTAGCAGAGACGTAAAGTTCAAGGAAGATGAGATATGGAACTGGAAAGAATACTTGGATGATATGGATAATGGGAATGCTGAATGGACTGACTTTCTAACGTCAGAAAAGCAGTTAGAGACTGCTCACGTTACTCAAAGAGAAGAGTCATCCAATTCGGAAGATGAATCTGAAGAAGAAGAAGCATATGAAAATGATCAGCATCAATCACCTCTGAATCATTCGGAGAATTCCCACACGCCTCAAAATAGCTCAAGGACCAACACTCCTTATACATACACCTATGAGCCTAACTCATCACAAATTACGGTGTATAACTCAAACAAAAGTTCAGCAAGACCTTTTGATCACGCACCACTAAAAGGTTTTAGAGACTTGGCCGAACTTACTCAAAATGCTCCAAGTGTAGATCCACGAGGTATCTATGGAGAATTAATGTAAGCAGAAGAAGAACCAAGAAATTATAAAGAAGCTGCTAAAGATAGAAAATGGGTCGAAGCAATGAATAGTGAGTTAGAATCCATAAACAGGAATAATACATGGAAATTAACCAACTTACCCGACAACCAAAAGGCAATAGGTCTTAAATGGGTATTCAAGACAAAGCGAGATGCAAATGGGAAGATTACAAAGCATAAGGCTCGCTTAGTAGCAAAAGGCTATGTGCAAGAACAAGGAATAGACTTCGATGAAGTATTTGCACCAGTAGCTCGAATAGAGACAGTTCGTCTTATTCTAGCACTTGCAGCATATAATGAATGGGAAGTACATCACCTCGATGTAAAATCCGCATTCCTTAATGGAGACTTAAAGGAAGAAGTCTACGTATTACAACCAGAAGGGTTTGTAAAACCAGGAACCGAGAAGAAAGTATATAAGCTCTCTAAGGCACTGTATGGATTGAAACAAGCACCACGAGCATGGAATATCAAGTTAGACCATACTCTGAAAACGCTCAATTTTCAGAAATGCTCATTGGAACATGCAGTCTACATAAAGAAGAGCAACACATCAACTATAATAATTGGAGTTTATGTGGATGATCTCATTGTCACTGGAGCACCAAAGAAGGAATAGATCATTTCAAGTCACAAATGGAGAAAGAATTCGAAATGAGTGACTTAGGGCTCCTAGCATACTATCTTGGTATAGAAGTCACCCAAGCAGGGGGTGAAATATCCATCAAGCGAACAGGATACATCAACAAGATCCTGAAAGAAACTAATATGCTTGATTGTAACGAAACAAAGATTCCTATGGAACCAGGAACAAGACTCACAAGAACTGAAGAAGGAGAACTGGTGAATCCTACGGAATACAGAAGCTTAATAGAATGTTTAAGGTACTTACTACATACGAGACCAGATCTGAGTTACGCAGTTAATCTACTCAGTCGTTTCATGCAAGAACCAAAAGAACATCATCTGAAGGGAATCAAACAAGTACTACGCTACATCAAAGGAACCAAAGATCATGGAATAACCTACAAGAAGACTGGAGGTTGCAAGATAACAGGTTATAGTGATAGTAGTTATGGTGTCAACACCGAAAAAGGAAGAGGCACTACAGGTTATGTTTTCTACTTTGGAAACTCACCTATTACTTGGTGCACTCAGAAACAACAAACGGTGACACTCTCATCATGTGAATCAGAATTCATAGCAGCCACTGCAGCCGCACAACAAGCACTGTGGTTACAAAGATTACTCAAAGATTTGACGGGATGGAAAGAAGAAAAGATAACACTAATGGTTGATAACATCTCAGCAATAGCATTAATGAAGAATCCAGTGTTTCATGGAAGAAGCAAGCACATTGATAAAAGATATCACTTCATCAGAGAATGCGTAGAAAATGACCAGATTCAAGTTGAACATGTAAGCGGAGAAATTCAACGAGCAGACATACTGACGAAGGCACTAGCAAGAGTCAGGTTTATCACAATGCGAGAACTGCTTGGCGTTCAAGATTTGAAGAATCAAGAATGAAGATGATATGATTAAGGGGGTGAATGTGAGATTAATCACAATCATCTACCTAAGTATTTACTAAGTTATAAAAGTCCAAGGGTTAATTGTGTGAAATGTCTAAAGTTAAGTTTTAGTGTCATTTGTAAATATGTATATAGTTCAGGGGTCTGTTTGTCAAAATTGGAAGTCTACAACTTCCTGTATGTGTCGTACGTATATATGTATATGTCGATGTGTAGATCATCGACACACACAACAATTATCATAATCAAAAGTTCAATTGAGTCAAAATTCTCTCTAGTTTTGTGTAATCGATCATTCTAAGATCCAACAGTATCCATTGGTGATCAATGATGTGTAGTGTGCGATTCTCCTAGAGAAGTTTTGCGTTAGAACTTAATTTCGTCATCAACACTTAATCATTCTTTGAAGGTAATCCTTGTATTTTGATTTCATAGTTCATCATCTAAACAATATCAAGATCCTGGTGTAAGTTCCTTTGTATTTATCCGCTGCATTGTTTTATGAAAACCCTAAGGCACTAACACATCCGCCGTAGGCAATCTCCCAAGGACCGCCCTCTAAATGAGCAAATTGACCTAGGTAGGAACAGTTTTACTCCAAATAAAGGGAAAACGAATCCCCTGCTCATTGGACTGATGATGAAGTCTTCTAAGGGATTTGATAGAGAAGCACTCATCTGCTTCCTCCACCCACCTCCAAGCCCCATTAGATAAAACTAACATATCATGAAAGTTAACTCCCTGCTTGAGAAGATCGTCAAGAATTTATGAGATGGTCTTCCACACGCTACATAAGCGGTTGATTTTGCCTATTAGAGTGTAGACATTGAACGACCTTTCTCTACAATTTATCTGGTTCCGTCTTATACTGCCAAACCCATTTGGCCAAGAAGCATCGGTTGACATTTTCCAAAGAATCCAGCCCCAAACCACCTTCCTGTTTCAGTTTCAAAATGTCATCCCTAGCAACCCAATGAATTTTTGATTTGGAATCGGAAACACCCCATAAAAAATTTCATTTGAATGCTCTCAAGGATCACCAGAACCTTTTTTGGCACCCGATATAAAGAGAAGAAATAGGTTGGGATACTATTAATAACAAGCTTGATGAGGACCAACCTTCTTCCCATAGACAAATGTCTCATCTTCCATGCCGAAAGTCTCCTCATGAAAATGTCAATGACTGAGTCCCAATTCTTTTTCTAGTTCATATTAGCTCCTACCAATAGACCAAGATAGTTGATCGGAAGCACACCGACCTCACACCCGTGGTAGCACGCCTTCCTACTAATTTCCTCATCATTAACGTTGATCTCGTAAGCACCACACTTAGCCAAGTTAACCCGTAGCCCCGACACAAGGGAAAAACACCAAAGTAATAGTCTCATATTGCTAAAATTGCTATCCGACCATTGCCCCCAAAAGAATGGCGTCATCTGGGAAGAAAATGCGTGTTAAAAAGGGACCATTAGCCGAAGTTCTAATCTCGTGGAAAATGCCCAAGGACCCGGCCCTTTTCAAAAGCCAATGAAGCCCCTTTAAAGTCATAGGATCTCCTTGACGAATCCCTTTAAAGCACTCAAACTCCTTAGACCATGTTTGGATAACCATTTGGAATCAACTTATTGACTTTTCAAAAAGCCCAATAAGTTAAAATATATGTTTGGATAGTACAAAAGCACTTTTGAAAATCACTTTTGGAAAATGAGGTTAATCATTGTTTCAAAAGCCAAGAAAACTTGGCTTTTCAAAACTCCATTTGGCTTTTGGATAGCCACATTACCATATTACCCCCAAAAGTAGCTTAAGATATATTAAAAATGTCTTTTTTGATCATTTTACATAAATAAGCTAAGCCAAGCAATTTTCTACAAACAACTTATTGACTTATTGATTTTTTCAACCACAAAAGCTAATCCAAACATTTGTTTAAAAACTCTTTTTAAAAAAGCCAAAAGTCATTAGGTGTTTTTACCTAAAAGTGTTTTTCCACTCAAATAAGCACTACCAAACAAACTCTTAGTTGGAGATCCATTAACAAGGACTGAAGTCCGAGTGTTGAAGACGACCCCTTTCACCCAAGACCTCAAACGCGCCGGGAAATTCATTTGTTCGAGAATACTATCCAAGAGCCTCCAATTAAGAGAGTTGTACACTTTATTAAAATTGATTCTGAAAAACATTGCTTGTTGTTTAACCTTTATAAGCCATGAAAGGATCTCATTGAGAATAAGGGGGCCACCAACTATGTTTGGGGACACAACAAAAGCCATCTGCGTATCCGAAATAACCGAGTCCATCACCAACTTCATGCGGTTGGCTAAAACTTTAAACTCCACTTTGGACACACAACCGAGCAACGAAATGGATCTAAAATCCCCAAAGGTTAAGGATCCGTAACCTTCGGAATGAGACATAAAAAAGATAAAGTACACTCCTTACTAAGCTTCCCATCTTATGGAACATATGAAGAACTGCCACAAAATCAGGCTCGAGCAGGTCCTAGAGTCGCTTAATAAAGTCAAAGTTGAAGCCATCCGACCCCAGGCCTTATCCCCGCCACACATCTAAACCGCATCCTTGACCTCCTAAGACGTAAATGGGGCTATTAACGCCTCCCATTCTTCAATTAACATCGTATTTATTAAGTATATTAGTTAGAGAGTTGTGTTTCGGCTACAATGATCGGATATAATACTAATTAAGCAAAATGCACTTATATACTTGAAAACATTAACCCACTAACAAATGGGAAATAACCGAAATTAAAGAACATGGTAAAGTGAAAGACTTGGTAGCAACGTGGGTAAACTTGACTAGCAAGGGAAACTAATTCAAGAACTTAGAGGGTATCTTTGGGCTTCCCTTGGTTTTCCCTTGGATCTGCTTATTGGGCTCAATGGGCCATCGATGGTGGCAAGGCCCCGGTCGAATCAAAATATATTGATTTTAGTTATAAAAAAAAGAACAAATTACCTATGAGTCTGTCTAGGGTTTGATAATGGCGGGAACACTTGGCGCCATTAGACATTCTCTCCCATCTGCGGCCAATCTCAACCTCTATAAAATCTACCACCATCACCATTTCCCCCAATTTCAACCTCCTCTCTTCTTCCACACTTCATCAAAATCACCCTCTGTTTCAACAATGGCACAAATCATCAACGGCAGCCCTGAAATCAAAGAACCCACTCCAAAGATCCAGAAACTTAACTCTGATGACCAAATCCCTCTTTTCAAAGTGAAGAAGCTTTCGGAGAAAGCCGTTTTGCCTTCCAGAGGCTCATCTCTAGCCGCTGGCTACGATCTTTCTAGGTTTGCAAATCGCCTAAACGACACCGTTTCATCTTCATACGATTTTCATCATTTTTTTTGTTTCATCCGATTTGATTTGATTTTATTTATTTTGATTTGTTTTGGTAAAGTGCAATTGACGCAAAAGTACCGGCAAGAGGCAAGGCGATGATTCCGACGGATTTAAGCGTAGCTGTACCGGAAGGAACATATGCTCGAATTGGTACACTTTTTACACTTTTTTTTCTATTTTTTGTTTCGAATTTGAAGAAGATATTTTTATATTTAGGGTTTTTTTAACTAATTGTTTGTTTTGTAGCTCCGAGATCTGGGCTCGCATGGAAGCACTCAATTGACGTTGGGGCAGGGGTTGTGGACGCCGATTACAGGGGTCCAGTTGGGGTGATTTTGTTCAACCATTCTGATGCTGAATTTGAAGTGAAAGTTGGTGATCGAATTGCGCAGTTGATTATTGAGAAGATTATAACCCCTGAAGTTGTTGAGGTTGATGATTTGGATTCAACTGTCAGAGGTGCAGGTGGATTTGGGTCAACAGGAGTTTAGTAATTGATAGGAGTAATGATGCTGCCTTAGGAAATGTAATTGGGTTTTATGTTTTAGTAGTTTATGACTTTATGTGTATGAATTGGGCGAAACATTTTGTCGAACAGTTGGTGGGCAGGTGAAACTGGTGTATGGTTTTGTTCATTTGAAAAAGATTGCAGAAATTCTACTAGTCTTGTAATTTGATTAATCAGCGACATATTTCCACTAAAGATTTTGAATTTCGATAAAGCCAAAAGGTAGTTTATATGTATTAATTTGATTAATCAGTGTGGCATAGTTCCGTTGAAGATCTTGAATTTGGATAAAGCCAAAAGGTAGTTTATATGTATGAATTGGGTGAAACATTTTGTCGAACGGTTGGTGGGCAGGTGAAATGATTGTATCGTTTTTCTTCATTTGAAAAGGATTGCAGAAATCCTACCATTGTGTCTTTTAAATTTGATTAATCAGTGAGGTATTTCCACTGAAGATTTTGAATTTTGATACAGCAAAAAAGTCGTAGATCTTCAATTTCTGTTACAAAAAGTATAAAAAAGAAAAGATTAAAAAAAAAGGTTCCATTGCCGGGAATCGAACCCGGGTCTCCTGGGTGAAAGCCAGATATCCTAACCGCTGGACGACAATGGAATTATTGTTTTAACATAGCTGTCGTTTAAATTATATATTCTTTCGATTCAACCAAATCAGAACTCAACAAATTCAACTCATTCATATCACAAAAATCAAAACAAAACCTATATTTGCATCCTCATTTCCCCTATATATTATCATCACACAAAACCTTCATTATACAAATAAATAAGAACTTCACCCTTCAACTCTTCTTACATCCTCAAAAGCTCATCAACAATCTCATCCACTAGTCTATGAATCATATCTTGTTCCACATCCTTCACGAACTCATCTTTTTCCACAAAAGTAAAACTCGTTATATTCCAACCAAAATCCCAAAAACTGTTAACATCTGGATTTATGTTATGAATATCCTTTTCAAGCATATGATGCAAGTAATCAGCTTCATCGTATTCGTTATGCGTGTCTCGCCCATATGATCGTAAGCTTTCAAAATCTTTATACAACTGTTTTACCAGTTCGTCCAAGAACCTTATACTTGTGTCAGCCACGAATGGTTTGGCGTATGGATGGACCGATAGTTCTTGGAATCTTGCTTTTCGTTTCAGGATTTCGTACGCACAATCTAGTTTCGACTTTGTTTCGTTCTCGTGATGGTTGTTATGATCGTCTACGTGGAGAAAACCGACGGGTATGTTGAGTTTAAAGAGGGCTTCTGTTGTGCTTAAAAAGAGTTGATCTTTGATAAGAATCTCTTTTAGTTGCTTCTCTTGTTCGGTTAGTACTACTTGTATGCTCGAGTAGAATGCTTTCTTCGGTTTGTTTTCAGATATATTACCAGCAGCTACGATTTTATTGGGTATGTTTGTTTGTTTGTTACCAGGAACTACAATTTCTGAGGTTATTTGAGGACCACTTTTCGCTTCATTTTCGCATATGGTTACCTGAAAGATTATGAATATGATTATAAACAAACAAACATACAAATAAACATATTCAATAAATCTCACTCAAATATAAGGTAGAGTATAGGATGAATGCAAACCTTAGCGACTACGATTTCCGAGGTTATTTGAGGATCACTCTTTGCTTCGTTTTTGCATATAGGTTGCTGAAAGATTACGAATATGATTATAACAGACATACAAATAAACATACGTAGTAAAATCTCAACAAAACATAAGGTCTAGAGAATATAGGATTAATGCAAACCTCTGCGACTACGATTTTGTTGGATATATCTGTTTGTTTGTTATCATCAACTACGGTTTGTGACCTTATATGAGGATTACTCTTCGCTTCATTTTCGCATATTGATACCTGAAAAGTTATGAATATGATTATATATAAACAAGCCTATAAATAAACATAGCTAGTAAAATCTCACTCGAATATAGAGTTTAGAAAGTGTGAGATAGAAGCAAACATTATCTCTATCTCAAAGGATAGAAAGACTAGTCCATGACACCCTAAACTATGAAAAGGATTATGTATGTGAAAAAGAAAACCACAAGATGAAACAACATAGATGTGAATATATGCTTACGATATCGTGTAATCGGTTTGTCGATTCCGTTTTCTTCTTTTCGTTCGAAGAAATCACAATCGAACTCGATCTTTTGGTGTTGATCACTTCTGGTTCCGAACGAATGTGAACTTCATTTCTTTTCGCTTCTTTCATAACCGAAAGCTTATGCTTTGATGGAGTCGATAAGCTGTTGACCGTTCGATTTCTTCTCCTCAGCAACTCATCTTTTGCTCGAGGGGACTCGGTTCTACCCTCCGCCATCGAATCTACCTTCTTTCGTGTCACGGGTACCATCTCTTGTGTTCTCTCCTGTTTTTCTATCTTTGGGGTCGAATCTTTAACGTTTTGTTTCCCGTCAAAAGGTTGTGGGTTTAACTCTTTTGAACCAGAATTTGTGTTCTTAACCGGTTTGAGTTGTTGTGAAGCTTGTTTAATCTTTTCGGTTCCTCTTTCGGGTTCTTGAACTTGATTGTTTCTTGGAACGAGTTTGATCTCGTTGCTCTTCTCTTTTCGGACGGTTTTCTTCTTTTCAACTTGCGGATTCGCAACAGAATCCGGGCTTCTTCTCTTTGAATTCGTCTTCTCTTTCGATTCACTGTTTGATCGATTCATTCTCGACTCCTGATTTGCGTTCAAATCATGTGTTTGTTGAGGTTTTTGATCGTTTAACGAAACTATAACATCTTTCAACGGTCTAGAAGTCTTTTTGACTGTGTTTTTATTCAAATCTTCTCCTATCTTGATTTCATCTCGCTTGGAATACGATTCCATCTGAAAAATAATGAAAACCCATAAGATCAGCTAGTAATTAACTAATTATGATATAAATAGTTATCATACTTTTTCAATCATAATTAATATATTTGATCTAATATATATCTCTATATCACCTTTTTCTTAATCACACCGTCTTTAATCGTGTGACTCACATGGTCAGGTTTCTTAATTTCATCTTGTCTAGAATATGAATCCACCTGTGAAATAACAAAAACTACATAAGATATCATGATTATTGATTAATTATATAAGAGTAAACAAGAATAATAATTATACTATAAGAAAATCAAATTGAAAAAAATAGTAGCTAATTTTAATTGCCCCGTATGGCGTTATTTGGTAGTTGTCACGTGGTAGATGCTTTTTTTTATTATTATTTTTTATTACTTTTTGGATCGAAATGCAATACATGGAGTTCTAGAGTTGATAGTGTATCGGATAGAGTCATGTAACAATTACTTTATATTTTTATTCTTTATGTAATGTTTTAGCAATATAACCGTATTTAGAACTTTATATATCTGCTTTATCCTCACCATAACACAGAGATAGTAAATCTAGTAATAAATAAAACCTGAACTAATCATAAATAGTATGTATAAAATATAATTAATATATTTTATGTAATCATAATTAATTTACTTTATCTAGTATATGGTAAATCAGGTGGGAGTAGTATAAATATAGAGTGCGGAGAAGTAAGAATATGATTGTTTTCGTTAAAAAAAAAAGTCTAATTTATATCGTTAACATCACCTTTGCCCGAATAATAGCGTCTTTTGCCCGAGTGTTTGTACTCGAATCGTCAACTTTCTTAATTTCCTCTCGTCTTGAACATGAATCCACCTTCACCGGAACTTCTTCAAGTCCCATTAACTTCGCGATCACATTCGAAATCCTTCCTTTCTCGGAACGAACCGAGCCCGGTTTAGCCGAAGAACCGCTTCTAACACTTTCCGCATCGCAGCTAACCGACCGTCGATGAGTCGGAACCTTACCACAACCATCTATAAACTGCGAATTCGACCTTTTCGAAGGCTTATCAAATGAGAATCTCGGCAACGCAACTTGGTTCCGATCGACAATCTTCGACCGCTCGTTTTCTTCATCTTCACCATCGACTTCAAGTAACGTAATTCGACTCTTTCGTTTCGTATTAACCATCAACTCCGAAGCTTCTTGCAAATTCACAAGCATTCTTAAAGATTCTTCCAACCCTTTAGCCCCTTTGAGTAGCTCTTTCCCAACTTCCATCGAATAACGGTTAACATTCGTCCCATTCGAACTCGATCTTATTATTTCGTAAAGATTTTGAACCCCTTTCGAGATCTCCTTGATTTGGATAGTGGTGAGAGCCGGGCGGTGGTTCACGAGACTTGTTGTTGTCCCGGTTCGTGCGTTTCCGTCTAGTGATCTCCGGCCGATTTGGTTCAAGAAATCGATCATGGTGTTAGTGTTACTAGAGGTTGAACTAAAGTCCATGTTCATGAGGTTTATGCCGTTTTTAACCGCGTAAGTGAACGCCATTGATAAATCACCCATGGTTTCTGATCTCGCGTGATGTTTACCGGCGTAAGGTACAATTTGTTGTGATGTTTCTTTGATGGCTAGAGCTTGATCTGACCTTTTTGAAGAAATTAGTTGGTGGTTCGTAGATTTTGAGCCACCCATCTGCATAAATACAAAAATGGCCCGTCATTAAAATACTGGATGGCTATCTGTGCTAGAGTTTGTTAGAAAAAGCTTCCTACATTTTACATAGGTCCCACTACTTACAGATGGTTGTCTGATATATCTTCAGACAGCCATTTACGTCCATTTTAACAGAGGGTGGTGTGAGATTAGTCAAATGTACACATATATATATAGTAGCTTCTTGTCTTTTTCTCTTATATCTCCTTGTAATTTGCTATGTTTCTAATAATATTATGTTTTTAAACATTTAACAAAGAAAAAAGGGAAAAAAACGTACAGATTTGAGTGATTTAGCTTGTTGAGATCCTCTCTGCAGATTTCCTGGGTCTCTGTATGCATCTGTTCATCAACAAAAATGAAATTCAATGTATTAGATGTGGTGACCTCTGGAGCTAGGGATATTGTTTTTACGAGGCTTAGCTTTGCTATTCAGAAAGGTTTGGCGGCGCAGCTTGTTGCCCGCCTCCCTTGCCCACCGGGGTGATTGTCCACTTGTATTTGTCTTGTTGTTTATTAATAGAAGATATTTTATTTAATCAAAACTATAAATTAGACATATAAGTTTTCATTAGCAAAACCAAAAGATTATTAGTTTTATAGCAAGAGTCTTTAGGTAAGGTGAAAAACTGGTTGGTCGGTTAAGTACTTGATTTTGTGTGTTTTATGGTCGGTCTAGGGCTGGGCCGGGCCAGTCGGTTCATTAGTTTTATCGGGACGGCCTGCAAGATGTCGTCTCCTAGAGTGATCATGGGTCGAGGATTGATGACTGGATTGAGTTTTTGTGTTTCGGGTCGGTCTCAGGCTAGCCTAGATCGGTTCATTGGCTTTCTCGGATGGCTTGCAAGATACTCACCCCTACTTTTGGGACTTAGAACCATCCACACACTCACTTGATCAAGCTTTTCACTTTATGGTTCTATAAGCTTTGGAATCGCTTCAAGCTATTAAAAAGGTATCTTGATCTAGCTTAACTTTGACCTTTTATGTGTCAAGATGATCATTTTATGACAATATCTAACTATACAAAAAAATAAGCACAAGTTCGTCACTAAGCCATTCCAGACCGGTCAGATAACTAACGTGACTAGAAACCAGAATGTTTATGCCTTTTAGTATAAACATAAATTATTTTCTTAAATTTGTCTGTGAGTTTACACTCAGTCTTGAGAAGGAAATGATGATTTAGGCTGGCTGGATTTGATTAAATCCAATCCGGCCAGCCAATCTTGTCGTGTCTATTTGGAATATTTTCTAAACATGACTTATAAATACTTATAAAGTTCAACCGTATAATAAAATCAAAAGACACGAGGTTCTATTCCATACCTCTAGCCGTAGCATTGTTACGAGCCGAACCCTGAGACACACCCATTCGTTCTTTCCTGAGACGAAGATCATGCAACAACTTTTGTGCAAAGTCGGATTTTGTTGCCATTTTTGTCGACCCTCAAAATCTTGGGTGTTTGGCCTAATGAGAAGAAAGAAGAATGGGGAGTTGTGGGGATGAGAAGATGATATGATAGATTTGGTGCAGAAATGGTGGTGGTTTGGTTGGGAGGGTTCAATCAAGATCAGGTGAGGGTAGCGAAGGGTGAGAATTTTTAGAAAGGTTGACGTGAACGTTTTCTTACCCACTGCAATATAACATAACACTACTCCACTTAAAATCACAATAACTTTGATTTAAAACCAAGCAATCTCACATATTTCAAATGCTTTTTTTTTCTTTTTCACTTTTTGTATTTATAGTCATACCACTTATCATTATCATTGGCATATATATGAAAAAGTTATTGTATATAGGCTTCTTTTCGTGTGAAGCCTACAAAGGCGCACAACCCTTGATTCCCGTCCTGTCAGCGGATCTAACGGAGAGGTTCCTTCTCGTCGTTCAAACTTGTTTTATCTGCTTCATTTTTATAAAAAATGTTACTGTCGTCTTTTCATAAATAAAAAAAATTAGCGCACTTCCATAATATTATGCAAAAAGAGTATAAAGAAGAACTATTACTTTTTCATAATCTAAACATGATTTAAGTCTTGACTGCTTTTTAAAAAACTTGCGTTATTTTAATTTATGTTGTGCGTTATTTAGTTTAACACAAAAACACTTCAAGTTGTTTGGTTTAAAACGTAAGTGCTAACGTGAAATATCGCAATTGTTATTTCTTCATAATTCATAAATGATTCTATTCTTTACCACACTTTAAAACCTTGATGTATTTTCGGGCAATCTGGAAATCGAGAAACGATAGGCTTTTCAACAATAGACACAAAAGGGTTGATGAAATCATTGGGGACATCAAGTCTTGGACCTTTAATTGGGTCAAAATTCGGGGGAAAATTCCGCTATTAGATTGGAATAGTTGGTGTAATTTCTCGATTTCTTTGTAATATTTCTATCTAGCTTCTTGCTAGGTTTTTAATATTAATCTCTTGCCGTTCAAAAAAAAAAAAAAAAACCTTGATGTTATTTAATATAATTCAAATCACTTACGTCATTTCATTTAAGACGATTAAGCTATACATAATTTTGATAGTAATAATAACGCAAGTGTTAATTGTAAATCACGCAACTATTAAATCTTATTATGCTTCAAGTCCTCTTCAAATCACTTAATAGCCCACAAAAGCTAACACCTATCACAAATAGTGTCATCCTCTTCATCATCATTCTCACCCTCCACTCCAGCCATAGCCCTCAAAAACAAGTTGACAATGGAAATTATGCTAAAAATTTTAAGGAAAAATGGATACTAATAATCCTAATTATTGTATATTGCCCAAAAATAATCTTATCTATGTTTTTGTACATAATCAGTCTTATAAATACACCCTGTTTTTTCTAATAATTTTTTTCGTTAAAAAACTAACATTCTTAGTTTGTGATGACGTTGAGGGCTAATACTGTCATTATATAAACTTGTTTCTATTTAAATAAACTTAAAGGGCCAATCTTGTCATTTTAAAAACTTAATGGGGGGGGGGGGGTGGGTTAATCCCCACCGTCTTTTCTTCTCTGACTAATTCACCAACGCAGGCGCCGGCCACCATCCTCTACCACCGATTCACCACCGTCACTTGTCGGCTCCATCTTCCTTCAACCTTCTTCCTTCCTTCACCTTCACTGCTCTCAATCTTCTCACCATGTCCTCACTGTCTAAAAATCATATTGCCGGCACGGCGCCGGAGAAGAAGTCGACCATCGCACAGACCTGCAATCAATTGAGCCGATTTCTCAAAAAGAAATAACCGTCGCACAGATCTGCAATCAATTAATCGGTATGTTTATCTTCCCTTGCCCTATTAATTTTGTGACAATTTGTTAAGCAACATCAAGAATCCAAATCAAAGTAAGTCACAAATCTAAAACCAAAGGATTCCATGAATAAGGCCTCAACTTCAACTGATCCTTGTAACGTGTGAGTTGAAGCGAACGGTCTTGATCTTTCGATAGCAAGACGTGCGTCTCTGCACAAGTTTCTGACGAAGAGGAAGGACAGAGCCATCGTAAGAGCAACGCACCAGTTGCAGAATCTCGGTGGTCGCCGTGCGGTTCAACCGGAGCATAATTTAGACCTTAATTTATATAATTTAATTAACAGGTTAACGAATTTCATTTTGCTGTTACACGAGGTCGCCGGTTGGGGGTTTCACCGGAGATGGTGACGGGGTCGCCGATTGCGGGTTTTGCCGGAGAAGGGGTTTTTTTTATTTAAATTAAGTTTATATAATGACAAGATTAATCCCCCAAGTTTTTTTTAAATAGAAACAAGTTTGAATAATGACAGTATTGGTCCTCCACGTCATCACAAACTAACGGGGTTAGTTTTTTAACAGAAAAGATTATTAGAAAAAACAAGGTGTATTTATAAGACTGATTATGTACAAAAACATAGGTAGGATTATTTTTTGCCAATAGGCAATACTTAGGATTATTAGTATCCATTTTTCCAAATTTTAACGAACAAATGTTCATAACTGACGTCCTCCAGCAAAATTTTGAGAGACTAAGAGAAATAACGGAAGAAAGGATGAAGTCACAGGAAAGCTATTGTTGCCCGAGAGTGTTGTTCGTGAACTTGTCATTTTGTTCATGACAGTCACGGGCAAAATTGACCTAGAACAGATGTCAGCAATTGTAAGAATACTCAAGGCACTTGGTGTTTCTATTAATCTGAAATTGGCTTTCGTAACAGCTTATGAGTACCTTCTTTTTCGTAATCTTCAATAACAAATTTTATGTTTGATGCAAATTGTGCTGTCTCGTCTTCTTCAAATCACATGCAACACAAGAACATCTTTAACCACGCTGTAAATATCACATAATATATATAAGTTACGGTAACTCAATAAAAGAAACAAGTTGACATCCTATTAAGAAATGATAGAAAATAACGTGGGTGTTTTGATGTAATTACGCACTTTTTGTTTTTAAATAACTGAGTGCAGTCGGTCAAAGCATGTTGGATTGTTTGTTTGGGGCGCCATACCAGCCGCCATCATTTGATGGGTAGTTAGTTATGACGCACTCGCTGGTTAGAGTTGTACCAACTGATCAGGTCCGTGCATTTTTCTCTTTCCCTTTTATTGTTTGTTTAGTCTGATTTTTTTCTTTTTCTTTTTGTCATTTGGGTTAGAGGTGTGAAACTATCAAACAATTGAGGGTTCGGGTAGTGTTATGATAATTTTCTATCTAATCCAAGGAGCTTGAAGTTATCAATGGAATGTGTAATCTTTAAGTAGATGTTTTTAGTTATTTAGTACGTTTTGTTAAAAACATTTGATTTGGGACCCCAAGTTTGAAAAGTGAAATTCTATTTGAAGAAAAACTCCTACATTGAGGCAATGTACCTCAAGTGTGTGGATGGAGATCCTATGGGGACCAAGTTTTAGAAATTGTTAATTTGTACAAAATTGAAAGGAAAAAAAAAATAAAATTGAAAAAAAAAATTCTTCAAACGCTACATTTTGGTAGAGATCCTCAGTCACGGTCGTACTCGTGGGTTGGTGGAAAGTTTGGATAGGAGGGTCTGTCTAGGAACATGCATGATTTATATTAGTGCTTAATTGTTGAAATTTTATGACGCGAATGAAGCGTGTGACTAGATCGTGGGTCGAAAGTAGGATACACCATAGAAAAGAAAAAAGTTAAAGCCTTTATTTTGTTTTGTTTTTTAGAACCCACCCAATTTAGACACTGGGTCATGATAACTTTCACCCAAATTGTAAAGTTGTAGCCTTTTGTCTTTCTAGTTTATTTTAGATGAAGTCCGAATTGGATAGGTGATAATTTTAGGAGGAATAGTGAGGCCGGAAGTGTCAAAAACAGGATGATAGGTACCACACTTTAGGTTAAAAATTCATATCTCTTGAAAATAAATCGGCACACCATGATATTTTTATGAGAATAAATCCGAGACTGGTGGTGCCCCATATCCCATTGCTCCATTCTTTGAGCTTTATTTGCAAACATAAATAATAAGAACTGAAGCCTACGTGTTACCCTTCCGGTTGACAGCTTGTTAGACGCGCCACCGTGTGAGGTTCATTAATGTTGAAAAGAAAAAGAATATATATAATAAAGAGCCAAAGCTTATGCGCTACCCCTCAGGTTACAAGCTCGTTTAATGCACCACTAAGCGATGTGCAGAAAAATATATAAATATTAAACAATGAATAAATGCTCAAAGTTATCATCCATCGTTCAATTTCCACTATTTTCTAGACGTTCGAGTTTTTACTTATTGTGGTGGGAAAAACCTAAATGGTTTAGCCTAAGTCTTGACACGCCTTGAGATATCAATAGGTTGAGCTGTAACTCTCGTTAGAAAACTTGCAATAAAGCAATATTTTTATGCTTTCTTTTAAACTTTATATAAGGTAGCCTTACCTAGTCCATATTTTTATCGACTTTAGCCATTTTTTCCTTTGTTTATCCAAACCCTAACCCAAAGCCAGAAACATACCTTTTGAAAGTCCTTCTGATCTATGCACGGTTTAGGTAAAGTGTGAAAAAAAATGTACGAATGCATGGGGAAAGCTTGAATGCATGTTAAGCTCAGGTAGATGTCTTTTGGTTTGAGGCGTATTTTGTGAATGGATAATGAGTTGGGTATAACCTTGGACCTTAACTGAGATGTTAGTGTAACTGGTCCTTTTCAACTTGCTTCAAGGTAACCTTCTTCAAATTTTGTTGCTTTGGACTTTTATCACTACCAACTTCAGAAACTTTCTGCTCAAAACTTTAACTTTTCTTTCGAACCAAAAGATTCATGTCCTTGCTTCGCCAGACGATAAAATTCAACTTTCACTTTGCTAATATCTTTCTACTCATAGAAGATAGTCTCATCAATATCGGTATGAAGAATAATCTTCTCAATTGGAATATCTGACTTTTCTGTTTCAGAAGACAAATACCCAGACACAAATTTTGATAATTTAGGAATTTCAGATTTATATTCAGATTTCTTCCCAGTCTTCTTGGACTTCTTATTCTTCAAATTCTTCTCTTTAGCAAAGCTAAAACTAGAGAACTTTGAATAATCACAATCTTCTATCTTTTCTTTCAAAACACTGATTGATTCCTTAATCAAGGCAGGGGGTAGAACTGTCTTTTCAAAAACTTCCTCAAAATTCTCGTCTTTACACAAGAAACTTGTGAAAGATTATGAATTTATGATATTATTCAGCTTTCGATTAACATCAATGACTTCGATTTTCAGATCAGAAATCTTTTGCTGAGTTTCAGACAACTCTTTTTCAGTTGTGATTAACTTTCTTGCAAACTCGATTTGTTTTCCAATTTTCGCAACCTCAAGTTATCCAGCTTATCAAACAATTCCTTCTTAAGCTTTTCTTCATTTCGTTTTTGAATTTCCACATTCTCCTTTGGTAACTTGTTTTCACAAACCAATACTTTTTTATCTTCCAGTAACTTGATGTTATCATTCTGATCACCCACGACTTTAGCAGCAAGTTCATCAGAAGTCTTGTTAAAAACATCAAGCTTATTCTTTGATTTTTCAAATAAACCATTGAAATCTCCATCAACTTATTTCGCTTCATGTTTCCATTTTTCAACATCTTGTTTCAGAATACTATTATCTTCAAACAACTTCTCAACTTTCTTCTTTAAATCTTCAAACTCACTTTGATATTTCAACTCTTTCTCAGCAGTTTTAGTTTGAAAACATGCAAATTGCTCAATCAGACATTTAAATTCAGAACTAGATCTATCTTCTCAAATAACAATTCTTTATCCAAATCTTCCAACTTTTTCTTATATTCTACCAACTCTTCTTCCTTCCTTTTGCTCTTAATAACCAACAAATCATTCTCTTTAGTCAAATCTCAAATCTTCTTATCTATGAACAAAATTCACACATGGATTCATAACCACTAGTTTCAGATTCAGAATCACTTTGGTCAACCTTGACCATAAAAGCATAATAACCGTTAGGTTTCTCAGAATAATTTGATGTTGAGTATGTATCATAATCAGTCGAACATTCATTAGAATGTATTGGAACATGAATTGCAGTTAATGCAGGTTGATCACCGAATGTTTTTTCTTAGTCATATCCCTAACCAACTTGAGAAACCAAAGCCTTTTGATTTGAATTAGTTGTTGTAGTCTTTGATGTCTGAGCTTCACTACTCGAATTGAATGAATTATTTGTTGACAGTGAACATTCTCGAGCAAAATTACCAATCTTTGAACACTTGTAACATTTTACTTTGGATTTATCCAGACCAATCTTTGCTTCTGGATTAATATCTTGTCTTCCGGTCCGTTTTAAAAATATTTTATTCTTCGAACCAACATAGCAGCTTCCCAATTTAAATCCATGTCTTCAAGATTATCCGAATCAATTTGATCATAATATTCTTCAATAATATCCGCACAAGGAACACCACTATTAAGAACACCAAAATATGATGACATCATTGTAGAAAATAATGCCATATATTTATCAGCAACCTTAGCAGAAAATATACTTGGATTTGCTTGATTTGGAATAGTAAAACTGCAACCTTTTGAATAACCAGAATCTTTAGAATTTCCAGAAACATTTCCAGCAAGAAATGTTGTTGCACATGATGAACTATAACCACTTGGAAAAACACTTGATTTTGACTTTGCATTTATGCTTGCAGAATTCTGACCATGATATAATTCTAGATTTTGTAGTTAAGTAGTCGATTTATGAGCGTTCAACATTTCCATTTCCCTCGCTTGTAGTTTACTTGTCAAAGCATAAAATGTCAACGTGGAAAACTCTTTATCATGAGTATGTAATAAAATATAATTCTCCCATTTTTTGAGTAATGCTTCTAGCAACTTTTCTTGGTGTGAAAACCGTGATACTAGAGCAGTGATATTTTCCTTATCATAATGTTGAAAATTGTGAAATTCTTTGTTCAGAACCTTTCTTCTACTCTTTTTATACTAATCATTCCCTTCACATCTTAAAGCTAAAGCTTCCCATAATGGTTTAGATTTTAGACATATGTTAAACTGATTCAACTCTTTTGGTAATGCCATGGGTAAGATATCCATAAGCTTTCTTTTCAAGTTCATAACTTTTCCTTTCAGCAGATGTGAAATCTTTTAACTCTTTAGCTTCTCCTCCAGCATCAAGTGGACGCTTGTAATCATGTTCAATCGGAATCCATAGATCAATATCATTTGTACTAATGTAAGCTGAATTTTTTTGCTTCCAATTATGATAATCTTCTAGTTGCAACAACTTAAGAACTTTCTGACTTGTTCCGATTTCATTATAATAATTGAGCATTGCTTGCATATTGTTTTGCATAGCAGCAAATGCTTGAAGGTTCTCCATATTGAAATTGGATTATCAGTATCGAAAATTTGAAACACAAAAACGGATGTCTTAGAAGTGAAATTTGGGTCTCAAAATGGATGACACTGGATGTAAGGAGAGTGAAAGTGTAGATCTCTTTGATCCGTCGTTTTGGCTGGTAATGGGTCCTGTAACTCTTAACAGAACTCAAGTTACGCTTGTTATTGTACAACCCAACAATTCTTTGCCAATGAACCGAAAACAATCAATCTTCCACGAATCCAAACACTTGATGAACCAGAAAAGTCAAATAAAGTTGATCAGCGAACCTAAACCCCTTGAACGAACCGAAAAATCTGGCGAACCGGAATTACTAACAAACCAAACTATTGAACGGGCCGTCGGTTTTGCAAAATAACCGCCACGAACCAAGAATAACTGCCACGGACCGGCTTTGAAGATTGCTTAGGAAAACCGAACCTAGACAAACCAAAAACCTTTGTATATTTAACGGACGAACCAAACTATGAAGATGTATGGGGCGAACCATAAAATTCAACGAACAAACCGGAACATTCGATCAACGAACCAAATTAAAATTTCTGTTATTGACGAATTTGAAGATTTTGGAATGTGATTTGCTGCAGTAAGCAAGAAAAACACACTTCGAACACTTAGAGAGCAGATTTGAGACCAGAAACACAGAAAATGGTAACATTTGACAAAAAAGCCCACATTCTTTCACTAGAAAATTTGAGTTTGACCAAAATCAAACCAGTAGAGCAACCTGGATTTCTCTGATACTACTTGTAAGTACCTTGGAAGGATCTTACTACTGGTTGATTGATCAAATAGTGAATCAAGAAAATAATTAAGAGTCTGTATTATTGATCACTTGTCGAAACAATGTTACAAAGCTCTCTGGTTCTCGCTCTCTCTCTAGAAACACACACACACAGACTGGCAAATGACTCAGAAACTTATGTCAACTCACCAAGTCAATCTATTTATAGAGTTAACTATCCAGCGAACCAAACAAGCAACGAACCAACAATTCATTGCTCACGAACCCACGGTTCGTGGGTCGGTTAGTTGACCACTAGACTCACTAACTTGATCTTTCTAGATACAACAAACGAGATACAGATTTATGCTCTAACATTTTTTTATTAGGTTTGTTGATTTGATTGAATGTTAGGGATATTGGCTCCTCGTGTTGATTTTTCAAGACAAATAAATAATGAGTGTGAGGATGTGATGAGTTTGATTGTGTTTAAATGTGACTAATTCTATGCTTTTATGTGATTTATCATCTAGAATATAGTTACTTTGTGTATATCATTGATTTCAGGTGTTTGGAACTTAATGGAAGCGTATTTGATGAATTATGATAGCTAGGATGAAGATAAATGAGAACTGGAGCAGAAAACAAAAGAAACTAAAGAAAATGACCCAAGGACGCAAATTGCGGTCTATAGGACGCAATTTATGGTCTTATAGAAAAGATCACTGTAAGCAAGGATGCAAATCAAAAGTTGTCGTAGGGAGGACCCAAATTGCGTCCTATAGACCGTAATTTGCGGTCTTGTCGCGAATTTTTTCCATTTTCTAGAATTTTGAACTTGGTATTTAAGCTAACTGTAGGGTTACGATTTTTTTAAATCTTTGGTTAGCTGTTTTTAGCACTTTTGGAGACGAATTTTGGCTCAAGAACACCTCTGGATCAACTATTTTCCATGTTTCAGTAATTCAATTCAGTTAGTGCTTTTGTTTTAATCATTGATATGAGTAGCTAATCCACCCGTGATTCTCTCTGGGTTTAGGGTTTTCATCTCTTTTATTGTTCTTGGTTGTTTAGTAACCCTAGGATTGGTTTGTTGGGTAACCAAGTCCAGTTAAGCTGATAGTAAAAGGTTCTCGCATCACAACCCTTAGTTGTGATTGAACTTGGTGATAAGAGGTTGATTGGGAGCGGTTAAATGTGATTAATTCCATGATTTTATGTGTTTTAGCATGTAGAATATGGGTACTTTGAGTTTGTGATTGATTTCAGGTCCCGCATGCATAAAGGAAGCATTTTGGATGATTTATGAGATCTAAACGGATGTTCAAAAGTTAGGATTAAAGATCGGTACAAAGTTTGAAAGCAATTGGAAAAAGTTCAAGACAGGGCGCCCCCTGATGCCATCAGGGCGCCCTCCACTGTGTGAAAACAAGCAAGACAGGGGCGCCAATCAGCAAGCTAACCTCCAGATTTTTCAGACAAAGCGCACTGTGCGCCCTCCTCGACGCAATTCCGGATTTTTTCCTTTTTTTATTGGTATTTAAGCCATACTTTTAGGTTTTCGAAAACACTTTTTATTCCAGCCGTTTTTGGGGTTTTAGGAGGCGATTTTGGCACCGAGAACACTTCCGGATTACCAGGTTTTCATGTTTCAATTGTTTGATTCGATTAGTGTTGTTGTTTGGATTATGAACATGAGCAGCTAAACCACCCGTGATTCTCTCCGGGTGTAGAGTTTTTGATGTATAGATTGTTTCTTGGTTGTTTACATTCTAGGATTGTTTTAGTTGGTAATTCAAGTCTGGTTTTCTTCTTGTAAAGAATTCACACGTCATAGCCTTTAACTATGAATGGATTTGTTGATGTGCATGCTCTGACCAATTAAGTTAGTTCTCACATTTTCACAAGATTAAACCTTCGTGCAGTCCCCCTTAAGGATTTCCTAGTAATCAATCAAGTGCAATCTAGATTTCATTAGCTTGAACCCGGAGAGGATCATCTTTTCTCCATAAGTTTTAAAAACCTAATTTCAATTCAAATTTACATTTTTCAGCATTTGCTAGCTTTAGTCTTTTCAAAATTTAAACCAAACCAAATAATGAACTTTTTCACTTCGTAGTTTTTAATTTAGTTAGTAAGGTAATCAATTGGACAACATCACCAACCACAAACTCTTCGTGGTTCGACACCCTGCTTACCATATCTAATAAGGTAATTAGGATCACAATTCTTCTATCTTTGATCGGTACCTTCGACGCCGATCAAATTTTGGTGTTGTTGCCGGGGAGATTGTGCGCTTGGTGCAAGTTCTCATTTGATTTTTATTTTTAGTTTCTCGTGTTTAACTATTTAGTTTCTTTGTTTGCTATTCTCTCCCATACGTGTTACGCTTGGTGCGTTAAGTGTGCAGGTGACAGGTTGCATGCGTACTCGTTTTTCGAGAAAGACATCACCACTTATCTACGATCCGGAGATAGAGAGAATAGCAAGGCACGACAGTGTGCTTCATCGAGCAGGGTTAACAAGAACCCCAATTTCACCAACCATCGAAGAAGCAGCCAACGAGCCATCAATAACACAGTCTGCAGAAATGGAAAACCAAGATGATGACCTCCATTACCATGGTCAAGTTCAACAAGATCAGGGGAACCAGAACCAAGACCAGCCCCAAAACCAAGACCAAAATCCCCAACAACCACCAAACAACCAAATACCTCAAAACCAACAACCAGTTCCACCCCCTCAACCACAATTTCGTGTTGCTCCTAATCAACCGGAGGATTTTCAATACCAAGGTGCAAAGCGCTACCGTGCCCCTTACCCTGAACCACCCCATAACCAGAACCGAAATCAACAACATCCACTTAATCAATTCCTAAACGCTAACCCCAACATGCCACCCAGGTTTGACTTTGAGGCAGTCAATCAAGATGACAAGTTTAGTCAGCAGGGTTATTATGATGGTGATAGAGATGACGGGGATGATGACATGGGTCCACCGGGGTTCGAGAATCAAGTCCATCATAATTTTCAAAGAGGTTATGGGGGTGGACAACAAGGATACAATTATGGCTACCAACAACAATATCCACCCTATCCACCTTATCAACCCTACCCACCTCAACAACACCCACAATACCCTCAATATCCACCACAACAGCAATATGGTCAAGGAGGGTATGGAGCAGGTCAGTTTCCATTCAACAATTATGGCGGAGGGTACTATAATCCGCAAGCACCAGTTGCAGGAGGGGTTGACATTCATTTCAGACCGATAGTCATGGAGAACCCGTCTCCCATAGTTACTCCTCACAGAAATGGTCGGTCATTCGAGGTTAGACCGGCATACTTTGCATCCATTCCTACTTTCAGAGGAGGAGCCACTAAAGAGCCCTATGAGCATCTCACGGAGTTTAACACCATATGTAGTACAATGGGAGGGCAAGGTTTTACATTGGATGAAGTTAAGTTGCAGGTTTTCAGTTTCTCATTAAAGGACCGGGAAAAACAATGGTTTAATTCTCTACCGTCTGCGAGCATCCGAACATGGCAGGAAATGCAACAACTTTTATTAAATGAGTACTTCCCAAGGGAGAAGACGAGTGAGTTGCGTACTGCTATACGCACATATCAGCAGCAAACTGGGGAGACACTATATGATGCCTTCACCCGATTCAAGGAGCTTTTAAGATCATGCCCGCATCATGGAATAGACAGATGGGAGCTCGTGAATGCTTTTTATCATGGGTTAACTCCAGAAGAAATGAGGTATGTTAATTCAACAAGTAATGGTACATTTATAACAAACCATGCGGACGCAGATTAGGCTCAGTTGGAACGGTTGAGCAAGAGTTCTAAGGCTTAAGCTTCAGCAAGCAGAAAAGCAAGGTCAGCTTCGGTAAAAGTAGCAAGTGATTCGGATACAGCGGGTAGATTGGCTGCACTTGAGCGGAAATTGGCTAACGTGAGCAACCAAGGAGTGAAAGAGATTGCTAATGTCACTCAAGGATACGAGGTGTGTGAATGTTGTCACGAGCTAGGGCATTCATTTGCCAATTGTTTATCACAACCGGCTCGAATCGAGGAAGTCAAGATGTCAAGCATCGATGAAGAGATGTACACCTATGGTTATCAGGCGGGCCTCAGAAATCAACCACCTCTCATATATGGCAATGGTAGCAATCAATCATACCAAAATTATCAGCATAATTATAATCAAGGAGGCTATCAGAAAGGTGGATTCAATCGGGTAAAGTTCCAACAAGGGCAACAACAGGGTGCCCCAAGAAATTACCAGTCTCAACAAGGTCAAGGTTCGTATCAATCTCCTAAACAAAATGGAGTAGCAGTTGGGGAAGAAACAACAAAAACTAAAATGGATGAGATGTTGGAGATGATAATAGATTTTAAGCAACAAGCAGATAAAGACCGGACGGTTTATGCCAAACAAATGTCTCAACTGGCTGAAGAGGTAGCAATGCTTAATGGTGAGGTGAATAAAGGTAAGCTTCCTTGTGACACAGTGACCAACCCGTCCCATCAGAGTGTCAAAAACACAAGAACTGTACAAATTGTGCAGTGGGTACATCTGAAGGTGAGGAGGTGAGTGATGCGGAAGAAGATGGCGAGTTTAGATCACCCTTCATACCAATCCAAATTGGAGAATTCGAGACCGATCAAGCAATGTTGGATTGTGGAGCCAGCATTAGTATCTTACCGGGAAGCGTATATGACGAGTATGCTTTGGGGCCTTTACAAGAAACTAATACCACCGTGGTGTTAGCAGATTTTACACGTAAGCGGCCCCGAGGGGTTTTAATGGGGGTAGCAGTCAAAGTTGGGGAGTTTTACTACCCTGAAGATTTTCTGGTGCTTGACTATACACCTACGATGAAGCAGAGGCAACCAAGGGTCGTATTAGGAAGACCGTTCTTAGCAACAGCAAATGCTCAGATCAACTGCAAAGATTGCACAGTGAGCATGGCATTTGGGAACCGTAAGTTAAATTTAGATATGATTTCAAATTCTTTTACTTATTCGGTTAAAAATAAATTTTCAAAGTCAGTTGCTACTAACAGGTGTCCTCCTTGTGTAAATGAGAGGGACACCAAAGATAAAGGTTGTTTGTCTGACAGGTTAAAGCTGGTAGATTGCAAAGAGGATAAGTGTGGGGACAGAGCTTCAGAGGCAAAAACCCCATTGAACAAGCAAGCGGAAGTTTCCAAAAGTGGTCATAAGTTGGGACGAAAGAATCACAGTTCCGGGCTGAGGTGAAGAAACCACCTAAGTGTAGAAAGCATTCATATGAGGGTGGAGGACAAGTGAAGTTGAAAGAAGGTGTTGATGACTCTAAGGGGAATGGTTGGACATGTCAAGACACACAACGATGTATCAACAACCCAACTGGTAAGGGTACATTTGGAAGTGAATATGCATTCAAGCCACCATAAGAGTTAAATCAGGCTGATGACCTTAAACTCAGCGCTTTCGAGAGGCAACCCGAGAACTTTGTGGGTGTGTTCACTAGAAACCCTCACGAGACTTCACTCGTCCACTCGGGCTACCGAGGGGTTTAAAAGGCTTGTTGCATAAGCTAAATGCAAACGTGATTCCTACGAAAGTGAGTTTAGGTTTTTTATTTTATTTGTTTTTTTTTCAAATGGATTATTTTTAATTGAATTAGAACTTAAATGTTGCATTGGGGACAATGCAATGCTTTAAGTTGAGGAAGAGGTTTACTAGTTTTTGTTTCAACTCGTGGTTTTTAAGTCTCGTTTAATTTTTGAAAAAAAATATACAAAACTTTAAAATTTTTGTGTGCTAGTGTCGTGAGAAGCTTGAATCTACACAGATTTTTCTAAGTTTTGCAGATTAATGAGATAGACTTTGAAGATCGACACAACACTTGAAGATCTCGCCACGACAACTAAATCAGGTGAACCAGTTCCTTTTCTCAATTTAGTTAAAAATGATTAATTTTTGTGTGTTTGCATGTTAGTTTAGTTTATTCAGGTCATGTGTTGCATTTTGTTGCTTGAATAAGTTGGTTGTGTGGTTGGTGCTAAAAAGAACTATGTCCTGAAAAAGAGTTTTTTTGCATATATGGAAAATGATAGAAAAAATGGTAGGATGATGCTTATACATGAAATGGATTTTTAGGGCAGAAAATGCATCTAACTTGTGATATGTTGGTAGGCTCGACCTAAATTTATGAACACCAATGTGTGTGCAATAACCTTAAATGAATATATGTGTTTAGTTTCTCATCCCAGTATGCATGGTTTAAAAAACTGAGTCCCAGCAAAAACGGGTTGCGATTGGTATTTATACCTAGTATTCTTTTCTCACACACCATGCTTCTGCTCTTATGACACCACAACCTAATAAAATTGGTAGTTATATATTTTAAAAAAAGAAAAATGAAAAAAAAATTGTGGAAAAAAGAAAAAAATGAAAAAGTTAAAAAAATGAAAAAAAAAAGATGAAAAAAGAAGAAAAAAAAATATTGAGAAAATAATGGGAGGTAAGTCCCAGATATCACGTAGAAGGACAAATAAATGGACTTAATCTCTATTGTGTCATAATGGTGGTGCATGGTCTCCTTAAGTTGTGGGTTAGTGAATCCTCAAGAAACCATGAGGTTGGGTAGGTTTTGCTATGTATGCTTGGGCGTGGGGACGGTTAAACATACTGGTAATTTTGTATATTTTTAAGCACAATGCATTGTTTGGGATTAGAAGGGTTGAGTTTAAAGTGGATCAATATATTGGCAATCACAGTTAATGTAGAGTCGTGTTCCTGCTTGAAGTGAATTGCGATAAGATTAGTCTATCGATTATGATTCCATTGCATCTTTTTTTCGGGACGAAAAAGGTTTAAGTTGGGGAATGTGATGAGAGGTTGATTAGGAGCGGTTAAATGTGATTAATTCCATTATTTTATGTGTTTTAGCATGTAGAATATGGGTACTTTAAGTTTGTGATTGATTTCAGGTCTCGCATGCATAAAGGAAGCATTTTGGATGATTTATGCGATCTAAACGGATGTTCAGAAGTTAGGATTGAAGATCGGTACAAAGTTTGAAAGCAATTGGAAAAAATTCAAGACAGGGCGCCCCCTGATGCCATCAGGGCGCCCTCCACTATGTGAAAACAAGCAAGACAGGGGCGCCAATCAGCAAGCTAACCTCCAGATTTTTCAGACAGAGCGCACTGTGCGCCCTATAGGGCGCACCGTGCGCCCTCCTCGACGCAATTCCGGATTTTTTCTTTTTTTTATTGATATTTAAGCCATACTTTTAGGTTTTCGAAAACACTTTTTATTCCAGCCGTTTTTGGGGTTTTAGGAGGCGATTTTGGCACTGAGAACACTTCCGGATTACCATGTTTTCATGTTTCAATTGTTTGATTCGATTAGTGTTGTTGTTTGGATTATGAACATGAGCAGCTAAACCACCCGTGATTCTCTCCGGGTGTAGAGTTTTTTATGTATAGATTGTTTCTTGGTTGTTTACATTCTAGGATTGTTTTAGTTGGTAATTCAAGTCTGGTTTTCTTCTTGTAAAGAATTCACACGTCATAGCCTTTAACTATGAATGGATTTGTTGATGTGCACGCTCTGACCAATTAAGTTAGTTCTCACATTTTCACAAGATTAAACCTTCGCACATTCCCCCTTAAGGATTTCCTAGTAATCAATCAAGTGCAATCTAGATTTCATTAGCTTGAACCCGAAGAGGATCATCTTTTCTCCATAAGTTTTAAAACTTAATTTCAATTCAAATTTACATTTTTCAGCATTTGCTAGCTTTAGTCTTTTCAAAATTTAAACCAAACCAAATAATGAACTTTTTTCACTTCGTAGTTATTAATTTAGTTAGTAAGGTAATCACTTGGACAACATCACCAACCACAAACTCTTCGTGGTTCGACACCCTGCTTACCCTATCTAATAAAGTAATTAGGATCACAATTCTTCTATCTTTGATCGGTACCTTCGACGCCGATCACTTGGTCGCGTGCAAGTTATAGCCCCTTTAGCTAGAACTTGCATTACCACAAGTTTCTCATTCATGCCATCCCCATTAAGGATGTTTTAAATAAACGGTTAGGAACAAATTGGATTTTGATCACTTGAACCCGAAGAGGGTCATATTCTCCATTTATCGTTTTAAACCCTAAATTCAGTGTTTTTGTTCTTACTTGCAAAAAAATTCAATCTTTAGTTAATTTTCAAGTGAAATTAATTAGATAAAACCAATCAGCTTCCATATACTCCTTGTGGATTCGACCCTTACTTACCCTATCTATTAGGTGAGTTACGTTTATTTTTGAGTGGGTTGCGACAAGCGCATCAATAGCGCATATGGTTTTCTTAATTACCGATGAGGAGTGTCTAGATACAATTGATTTCACATTAATTATATTGAAAATACACCGATATGAGCATAAAACAAGTTATTTTAACCGGATTTTGCAATTAGTATGGAAATGAATTTAATTTGTTAGAGCTGAACACGAGTTATAACAATCAGACGTGTTAACTTCTGGTTTCTTTTGTGAATTATTAGATTCAATTTTTCTAAAACAAATGCAAAAGAAAGAAAAAAAATAGAAACATGTGTATAGTTTTTTATGTTGATTACGTGGAACAGAGTGCAAAATAAATCACTTGGGCTTGCATTTGGGCTGAGCAAAAGAATTGGGATGCAAATCCTTATTTCATGGATCTACTGGACTTGGATGGAATGTGGGCTGCTATTAAACAAAAGTGGGCTCACGATGAAATAAGAAAAAAAGGGTTAAAATAAAGAACACATTCAGCAATTGGGAGACTGCACCGAGGTAGGACACGAAATCGAGGCAGGAAGGTAACAAGAAGACAAGAAGTCTTTGGCTGCTGCATTCGTGAATTAAAGGGAAGCCAAAGACTTAAAGGGGAAGCTTATAATTCTTTTATTCTCATTTAGTTTGTACAATAAAAGTTTGAAGATTTTAGTTTGTTATTTTTACATGAATCTTACTACATGAATTTTATAGTAATAGTATATGATTTATTTGTTATTATTATTTGCTAAATCATTTGTGATTCTCTTGAGGGTATGATTTATCGATCTCTTAATGTTTCTTGACTGTTTAACATTATATGATTAAATTAATTGATAATTCAAATTTGGTTTCTTCTTAGTAGAGTTCTCATTTCATAACTATTAATTGTGAATGAATTTGTTATCGTGTGCAAGTGGACATTATTGTTGGATGAAACCTGTACAGAGTCCCTCTTAAGTGATTAAGAACAATCCGAATTTTGTGGACGGAACCCTATCAATGTTAATCAATTGTGTAATTGAGTGAGTAAAACAGTACAACAAAGAGCCTAAAATAGGCAACAAAGATACACAAAGGACCCTAAAGAATGAGGCATACACACAAGACTACCTATGAAAAATACATTGAAAAACTATAGGTTAATATCCCCCCTCAAGCGGATGGGTGGAGGACCGAGCCGAAGACTATTACGAAAATGCTCAAACTGAGGACGAGGAAGACTTTTGGTGAAGATGTCCGCCACTTGGAGCTTGGTAGGAATGAATTTGGTGATGAGTTTCCCTGAGGCAACAAGTTCACGAACAAAGTGGTAGTCTAGGTCGATGTGTTTTGCACGTTTGTGAGATACTGGATTCTGAGTGAGGAAAAGAGCACTTTGGTTGTCGCAGAGTAACGTGGGACGATCAGGAGGAAGAGCATGCAGCTCTTGTAGAAGATGTGTGATCCAGACGATTTCAGCAGCTGTGTTTGCCATAGCTCTATACTCAGATTCACAGCTGGAGCGAGACACAGTTGGTTGCTTTTTGGCACTCCATGAGACAAGGTTGCCGCCAAGGAAGATGGAATAGCCATAAGTGGAACGTCTGGTCTCAAGGCACCGGGCCCAGTCAGCATCGGAAAAACCCACAATGGAGGTTTTGATGGGTCGGCGATAGTGGAGCCCAAGATGCATAGTTCCTTTTAAGTAGCGAAGAATGCGTTTGACCTCCTGAAAGTGCGAGATAGTTGGCCTTTGAAGATACTGGCTGACTTGGTTCACTGCAAAGGAAAGATCAGGTCTCGTAATCGTCAAGTATTGTAGGGCCCCCACAATTGAGCGATAGAATGAGGGATCATGATATGACTCCCCCTCAGACGACAAGGATGTGTTGACGGACAACGGTGTGTGGGCAGGCTTAGCATCCATCATGTTGGCACGCAAGAGGATCTCCTGAGCATACTTGAACTGACTTAAGAATAAGCCGTTGGCCGAGTGAGTAGCTTCAATGCCAAGGAAATAGTTGATGTCCCCCAGATCTTTAATCGAAAACTCATTGTGAAGCGTGTTGATGAAAGAATCCATAGTGCTGCGTTGGTTGCCTGTTAGGATTAAGTCATCAACATAAACAAGCAAGTACATTAGGCATGAGTTACGATTGAAAATAAATAGAGATGGATCCGCCCGGCTGCAAGAGAATCCATATGCCTTCAGAAAAACACTCAGACGATGAAACCAGGCACGCGGAGCTTGCTTCAGACCGTATAGAGCTTTGTTGAGTTTGCACACATGATTGGGACGATTTGAATCAACAAATCCCGGAGGCTGCTCCATATAGATGGTTTCACTCAAGTTGCCATGAAGGAAGGCGTTGTTGACGTCAAGCTGGTGCATGTGCCATTTGTTGGTGACAGCAAGGGTGAGAACGATCCTGACGGTGGCAGCTTTCACAACTGGACTGAAGGTCTGAGAGAAGTCTAAACCAGGAACTTGACTGAATCCCCGAGCTACCAGTCGAGCCTTGTAACGATCAACGGAGCCATCCGACCTGTACTTTGTCCTGAAAAGCCATTTAGAGCCAACAATATTTCTGTTAGTGGGTCTTGGAACTAAGGTCCAAGTGTTGTTTTTGTGGAGAGCTTGTAGCTCGGTATCCATAGCCTCTTTCCATTCCTCCCTTTTTAGGGCAGAGGTGACGGTTTTGGGGTCACAGGAAGAAAAGAGGGCTTGATAAAGTGGGGTATGTTGAGCAAAATTTGCTTTGTACTTAGGTTTAAATATCCCGCTTTTACTACGGGTTTGCATGGGATGAGAAATGAAGGGTGGTGGAGGAGGAGGTGGTGTAGGGATTGGGGAGGCAGTGAACGAAGGGGAGTTGGAGTTTGTAGCGGAAGATGTGGATGATGGGGTAGATGGTGGAGAGGGTGACGAGGGTGGAGAGTTAGGAGGGGACACGGGTTGGGTAGGAGGTTTAGGATTTGGCAGGTCGGTGCAAAGTGGGCAAGAATTGGGCTGGGCTGAAGGTGAGTCGGGTTTGGTTTGGGCCGAAGAGGTAGGAGAAGTGGGCTGGGTGATAGGGGTAGATTGGGTGTTGGGCTTAGTTGGGCCGCTGGATGGGTTAGCATGGTTGGGTGTTTGGTTTGTTTGAGGAGTGAAAAATTCGGTAATGGGTAATGAAGACAGATCGATGGTGTTGGAGATTGTGGAGGCAGGGAATAATTTTTCATCAAATCGGGCATGGCGAGTGATGTAAGTTCGGGAGGAGAGAGGGTCGAGACACTTAAACCCTTTGTGTTTGGTGCTATATCCTAGAAAGATGCACGGGACACTTCGAGGTGCTAGTTTGTGTTCGGCATAGGGCCGTAGGAGAGGGTAGACCCGACATCCGAACGGTTTGAACATGTTGAAATCGGGTTTGGTTTTGTATAGCACTTCAAATGGTGAGCAATTATTGAGGACCTTGGATGGTGTTCGATTAATAGTAAATACGGCCGAAGAGAATGCTTCAACCCATAGATTGACGTTAAGTTTTGAGTGAAAAAGCATTGTTAAGCCCATCTCAATAATGTGACGATGTTTGCGCTCCACTCGTCCATTTTGTTGGGGAGTGTAGGGGCATGATAGACGGTGAAATGTTCCATTTTCCTCAAACAATTTTCGAACCTTGTGGTTTGTGAATTCCGTGCCCCCGTCACTTTGAAAAACTTTCAACTTTCGTGTGAGTTGCGTTTGGACGAATTTCATAAAAATAACAAGTGCTCCATAGAATTCGTCCTTGCTTTTGAGAGGATAAAGCCAACAAAACCTTGAGTGGTCATCAATGAATGCCGCATAATATCGAAATTTGTTTATACTTGTGACGGGTGAAGGTCCCCATAGATCACAATGGACCAAATCAAGCGGTTCCAGGGCACGTTTATCATTATTATTAAAGGGTAATTTATGAGCCTTTGCCATTTCACACGAGGAACAAACTCCCGGTTTGGGTAAAAGAGACGTTAAGGAAATTACACCATTAGCATTTAAATTTTTAATAACATCAAATGACGCATGTCCTAAACGGGCATGCCAATCTTCAAAGGAAGCCTTGGGTCTTGATTGGAAGGCGACAAACGCTTTATTATTTTTATTTTCAAGGACGTAGAGCCCGTCCTCACATCGTCCTTGGGCTAGAACCGTCCGAGTCATCCGATCCTGAATATAAAACATAGGATGAGAAAATAGAACATCAACTTCATTGGATTTTGTAAGCTTGCTAACCGATAGAAGATTTTTGTGAATATTAGGCACCACGAGAATGTTGTTGAGTTTTATATTATTTGGAAGCACGGTGTCGCCTTCGTGAGTAACGGGAAGAGAGTCACCATTCCCGAATGTCACACGACAATTTCCAGTTTTAGGTTTTAAATTAGTCATACGATTTTTCATACCCGACATGTGGTCAGAGGCACCGGAATCAACATACCAGTCCGGCTCGGTGGTCTCGGTTGCGTCAGTGTTGCATTGTGCAGCAAAAGCCTTGGCAATTTCGGCTTCATCAACAGCAGTGGTCTTCGATGAACTTTTAGATTTGCAAGAGTTTATATACTTTTTCAGTTTCCTGCACTCATTAGCTTGGTGACCCAAAATCCCACACCACTGACATTTACATGGCTCAGAGGAGTGGATACCTTTATTCCTATTAGTGTTACCACTGTTGCGGTTTTGATGACCAGAGAAGTTTCGAGCAGAGTTGTTGCGATTGTTGTTTGAGGCTGATGGAGGGGCGGCTGGCGTGGAGACTTGAGCAGCAAACGCCACAGGAGCAGTCGGATTAGCCCCTGTGATGGCCCGAGATAGAAGTTCAAAGCTCTCTGCTCTTGACAGCAGATCTGAGAGGCTGGCAGAGGGATAGAGAGCGCCTGCGGTGGAGGAGAAAGGGAGAAACGAGGGTCCTAAACCCGTAACGAACCAATGGTTCAGTTCTGATTGCTCCACCGGATGCCCAACAGACGAGAGTTGATCGCTGATTGATTTGAACTCGCGACCGTACTCGGAAACTGATCGGTCCCCCCTGTTCATCAGACGGAGATTGTCACGAAGCAGTTGGATGCGTTCCATGGAGGTGTTGCCATAAGCCGCCTCAAGCGCTAGCCAGATTTGGCGAGCAGAGGTGAGGCCGACCACCACGGCGGCGGACTCCTCCGACAGCGAGGTATGGAGGAAGATGATGGCTTGATTATCATCATCCATCCATGTCTTGAATTCAGGATTTGGGGTTGTCTTGTCATCGGAGGTGACAGTGGGTGGCGGCGCAGAGGCAGATCCATCAACGTGGTGAAGGAGTTGGGCGGCGGTGAGGATGGGAAGGATTTGGTTTCGCCATAGGAGATATGTGGAGGATTTGAGTTTGATTTGGAGAGCGTGGTAGAGACCATTGAAGGGAGATTGGGATGAAGAGGAAGCCATGGGAGGGTTCAAGAAGAAAGGGAGATGAAGAGGAAGAGAGCAGACGAATGGGAGAGGAAGAGGGGAGGGCAAGAGAAAGGCTATGATACCATATCAATGTTAATCAATTGTGTAATTGAGTGAGTAAAACAGTACAACAAAGAGCCTAAAATAGGCAACAAAGATACACAAAGGACCCTAAAGAATGAGGCATACACACAAGACTACCTATGAAAAATACATTGAAAAACTATAGGTTAATAAACCCGATGATGACTATTCTCTCCAATACTATTTTCAAAACCTTAAATTCACGGTTACTAGTTTTTAGTTTTCTTAAAACTTCAGTCATTTACCTTTTTCAAGGCAATCAATTAAGCAATTCTAAACACTTTTCACAAACTCCCCTGGATTCGTTTCCCTAATTACCCTCACTACCTAGGTTGAATAGGTTTTTGAGTGGACCACCACATTCATATCAAAATGGTGTCGTTGTCGGAGAGTTAGTGCGCAAAGTCTTTATAGTTTAGTCAATTGTTTTTCTTAGTTATATTGCTTCGTTTGATTTTTTAGTTTGCTAAAAGAACCAAAAAAAAAATTAATTTTTCAAAAATTTTATTTTGCACAACGGGGAAGGGGTAGTAATGGACGAGGAACTAGCTGGGGTAACGGACATGGGCGGGGACGTGCTAGTAATTTTCAAAATCCTTGGCAAACCTCCTATCACTAGACGCAACCTGCTTGAATCCCACCTACCTGGTCGCCACAACCACCTTGGGGACCTAACTACCAAAATTATGCACCCCATGCCCTTATCCTACCATTTCGACTATGCAACCAGGACTGTCCGCAACCCTGGACCGGGTTTACTTGGAAGCTGGCTTGCCAATACCTATGCTAACTATGCCTTGGGATATAATGAATCAACTTATGCCTCGGGTTATGTTCCCACAGATATTGAAAGAGCACTGCACATTGTGGTTACCAGCCCGAATGATCCGCAGTGGCATTTGGATAGTGGTGCCACGTCTCACATGACGAACTTCCAAGGTAACTTCTCATCCTGTTTTAATACGGGTCCATATACTAACATTACAATCAGAAATGGCTCAATCATTCCAATTCACGCCAAAGGTAAAATCATCGTATCCCCTCTATTTCCACCCTTCTATCTTTCTAATGTTCTCTATGCAACTACATTGGTTAAAAATCTCATGTTCGTTTGTAAATTAACTTCTGACAACAATATATCCATTGAGTTTGACAAATTCAGTTTTCTTGTGAAGGATATCAAGACCAAGACACCCATCCTCCATGCGATAGCACGGGCGACCTATACCCGCTCAACTTCTCATCACCTTTCTCTCCTTCGTCTACTTTTGCTGCTCTTTCTCAAGACATCTAACATCATCAGCTCGGTCACGCGGGCCTAACTATCTTAAATTATTTGTCTTCTACTTCTACTACTTCTCTTCTGTTTAATAAATATCATAGTGTTGTCTGGACTTCACCATGTTGGGGCTCATAAATATTATGTTCTATTTCTTGATGATAAGACCAACTTTTTCCTGACATACCCATTTTCCCATAAATCACAAGTCTTTAAAATGTTTCTTATATTTCACAACCAAATTAGAACATAATTTAATGCAAAAGTTAAAACATTCCAATACGATAATGGCAAGGAATTTGACAACCACTCATTTCACCAATTTTGTCAAACCAATGGTATGCTATTTTGTTTCTCTTGCCCCTATACGTCCTCACAAAATGAGAAAGCGAAAAATGCAAAATCAAATCTTTTAATAACATTATTCGCACCCTTCTCACTCATCTTTCCATTCCCGCTACCTTTTGGCCACATGCTTTACAAACCGCCACATACCTCTCAAACATTTTACGAAGCAAACTCCTACCCACCTTCTATATCACAAACGACCTGACTACTCCCATTTATGCATATTTGGGTGTTTGTGCTATCTCTTCCCACCACTTCAATACACAAACTCCAAAACTGATCAACCCCATGCGTACTTCTTGGCTACCCCATGTAACACTGGGGTTATAAGTGTTATGACTTAAATTCACGAAAAACGCCATGTCATATTCAATAAAAAGTATTACCATTTCAATAATATCAAAAACCACTTCCCTCAAACTATGATTTCCTTTCTCATGAATCACTTTTACGTAGCCCAACCCCACCAACCCAAGCACCAATGACCCATTATAACACAACACCACTCCCTTAAATTCTCCACCACCCAAATACACACTCCCACTCTGTGACGCCCACTCCTAGACTTGGCACCATGAGGGGTCACGCATCGGATTCACTCATCAACACAAGGTACAACAAAGATAATTAAGCAGCGGAAGTTTAAAACTTATATCTAATAAGCCAAGTACTACAAGTAAGAGAGACAATCTACAAAAAGTGATTCTAACTATAACTACGTTTTATTACTGTATCTATGCCAGCTTTCCAAAACGCTTCCCCTAATAGCTTGCTCGTCTAATGTGACATCCGAGAATTCCGAGGTTAACTTCCGTTAGACAATCTCCGTTAGTTACGTTATAAGTGTTAACTTAGTAACTAATGCTTAACTAGGCCGAATACGTCCACGACCTTTGGTTGATCACCGAACCCGTCCATATGTGTTATGTGTTTATTTATTTATTGTTATTATGTGCAACGTGTTTAATTAATTAATTTTGAAAATTGGCCCCTTTTGGTTGCCAGCGAAACTACCGAGCGAAACTGTAGATTCGCTCGGTATCGGTAGCCAAACTTTCGATTTACACGAATTCAGAGTCAGTTTCGCTTGGCCAGCGAAACTGCCAGCGAAACTAGCTCCTGACCTATATATTTTATAAAACCCTAATCTTCACATTTTACTTACACCATTTCTCAAAAACACACACACACTCTCCTGAATTCTGGTCAGCCGAGAAACACCACGAGCCGTCGTGATCTCAGCCTCGAGACATCACCCATTCGGATCCTAGATCAAACCGTGAGTCTCCAAAAACCATTTTTATGCCTTTTCTATGTGTTTTCTTAAAAAGCATGCTTAGATCTTCATGAAATCGTGTATGCTTGTAGTATGATGCTTAGGAATGCTAGATCTATCATAAAGTCTGTAACTTTACGTGTGAAATCAAGCCATCATGAAGATTCATGCTAGTTAGGTTAACTTTGTGCTAAAAATGAGCTTTGAGGTGTTTTTGGTGATTTGATGATGAAAACTCATGTTTAAGGTGTTAAATTTGCCTCTGTGATGTTGGTAAATGTTTATGCATGCTAGAATATTGAATTACATGATGTATGGAAGCTGTTAGATTGATTTTTGGTCTTAAAAACGAGTTTTTCGCGACTAGCGAAACTGTGTGTTCTCTGGGCGAAATTACGTAGCGAAACTGTTTGAATATTCATACAGCGATACTACGTAGCGAAACTATAGTGTCGCCGGCGAAACTAAGTAACGAAACTACCGAGCGAAACAACCATAGACCCTGTCCCTGAACGAAAGTTCAAACCAGTTTCGAGCGAAGCTATGCTAGCGAAACTGTGTCATCAGTTTCGAGCGAAACTAGCTAGCGAAACTAGCTAGCGAAACTGTGTCATCGGGTATTCCCTAGCGAAAGTGCTGCCCGTGCACATAGCGAAACTGCGTAGCGAAACTGCGTAGCGAAACTGTACCAGACCAAAACCCAAACTTATGCAACTTATTTGAATGCTATGCCATGACTTACCTGATATTACAATAATGAAACATGCTTTGATTTCTGAGTTATGTGAACCCTCGTTTATGATCAACCATCGGTGTCGTGTGTCGGTATGTCGTGTCATAGTTCCAACGTGCTATGTTATGGGCCATAGTGACGTAAGTTAAACATTAGACACGAAACTAATACTTAAGACCTAAACGTGTTCCTAGGTCTTCGTTAAACAAACAATACTTGGATTATTTAGCAAGTGTAGCAGTGCAACCAAAGGTGAGTGTCACTAACCCGTTTACTGTGAGCCCGTTTGGGACACACCGAATAACTCAATGAAAAACAATGCTGACAACCTTATGAGTGCTATGCACCTCTTTTATGAACTCGAAACCTTATGAGTGCCATGCACCTCTTTGATAAACTCGAAGTGTTTTATTGGAAACACTTGTGGAACTTAAACAAACTATTTCTGAAACGAAACTGAAAACATTTTGAGATTCATGAGAATCCGGTAAAACGTTTTAATATGGCTAGTGTATGTTAAAGTCTAAACCACATGATATCACATGATTTCTAAGGATTGCCTTATAACTGAAAAAGTCCTCAACTTAATTGTACCATTAATTGTAAAGCGAGGGGATGTTGGGTACGGAGGTACAATATCAGCCTATCTGACCGTGATCCCGAGAGGACACGGGGGAGGCAAAGCCGCGATGACGTATGTCCGCAAAACAAAATAGATGATGGCGATGCCACTACAATACTTACTAGTAGGGGTGATCAAAAACTCGGGATCCCGAGAAAAACCGAATTCCCGTCCCGATATTTCCCGAGAACCGGACCGACCCGAGCCATACAGTATTTCTTTCGGTCCCTCTTTTCAGCAGAATTCGGTCTCAGTCTCGGTCTCGGGAATGACCGAAGACCGACTGTTAATCCCGAACTCCCGAAGTTTATTAAAGCCCAGCCCAGTATGTTATTTTCGCGAGGAGGATTTATTTTCTTGAACCCAAACTCCATTACGCTTGAATGACTGGACGGCAATATTGTAAACTAAAGGGTTTGGCGATCGCTATTGTTCAACGCTTCCTCTCCCCTGTCGACGTCTTCTGTGGATCAAGGAATCACCAAATCGAACTCCTCCTGTCATTGATCGTGGCTTCTGCTATCCTCCATCTGAATACCAGCATCAACAAGGGTGAACTCCTCCATATATCTTCAACCAATTCTGTCAATTCTGTTGCAGTTCTACACCGAAGTTTATGTGTTAACCCAAGTAAGTGCATCTCTCATATGATACTTTATTTGTGGCTTTTTTATTTTTATTGATTTTATAGCTCCACAACAACTTCATATCTTTACTCATCAATTCAACTTTGTTCTCTATTTTCTTCATGTACGTATGATTGTATGAAGTATAAAACGTGGGTTTACTTGTTCCTGAATGAGGGAGAATTAAATGCAAACAATCATGTTATATGGATGGGGTTATTGTAATTTGTAAACTGGGTTGAAACTGGGCTGCAAAATTAACCAGAAAGTGAGCCAGAAACAACCTAGAATTCGGTCTCGGGAAATAGCCAAATCCCGACCGAAACCGAGCATATATGGACCGAATACCCGACTTTGGTTTTCGGTCGGGATACGGTCACGGTTTTTGCATAAATCGGGAATCGGGTCGGGTCGGGAATCGGGTCGGGATTCTCGGTTTCCCGTCTTTGATCACCCCTACTTACTAGTCAGCTTTGGTACAAACTTCCTTAGTGCATGGAACAACGGATTAGCTACCCGCGATATCGGTTGAGCACTTTAATTTTACAAAACTAGTACATACCCGATAACGCATGTTACGGACATTACTTTTACTAAATCACGCTACTATGATCAATGTTGCAAAAGACGCTAGGCGGTCGACTAGGGAATTAGGATTAATCGGCCTAGGCGGGGATTAATCGGTCCTAGTAAATTACAAAGATTTATAGATTTTCTAGAGATTATATATTGTAATATGTCAAAATACTAAAAACACTTCAAAAACTAGTAGTAATAAAGACTTCTAATATAAATATATAAGTGAAAAAAAGAAATTAAATTTTTTTTTTAATTTAACCCGATTAATCCCCGCCTGGCCGCCTAAAACCCGCCTAAAACCCGCCTAGAACCCGCCTAGCCGCCTAGCGCCTAGCCGACTTTGACCGACTTTGACCGACTTCGACCGACTTTGACCGATTTTGACCGATTTTGACCCAGGGCGCCTAGACAGCCCGCCTAGCAAAAAAGCACTACGGACGATGCCCGCATAGCGCCTAGGCGCCGATTAATCGGCCGCCTGGACCGCTTTTTACAACCCTGACTATGATTATGGACTGGTGTATTATCACTGGGCATTGCTTTTCACAAATGAATATTACATAAGTATATGTTGACACAATTATGATTATGAGACCGGGCCACTGCGTGACAAGCCCACTGTGAACTCACCAACCGTTAGGTTGACACTTGCGTGGTTTAAACTTTTGCAGATGCTGAGGAGTATCCGGAGCGGGTTGGCATGGCACAAGAAGACATTTTACTTTTGTTTAAACCAAATTGGGAATTTAAAACAATGATTTTGTAAAGCACGTGGTTAGTGCTAAGACAATATTTTCCGATGCGTACTTGAGAGACTTTAATTTATGACATATGTTTGGACTAACTCTGATTCGTTTAGTATTTGTAACTAATGGTTGTGGTCCTGGTTTGCTCGCACCCCTTAACGGTATAAACTCCGTTAGTGGTTATTTGGGGGTGTGACAGATTGGTATTAGAGACATAAGTTGCAGAGAACTGAAATCATTCTTGAAAAACGATTTGGAAACTGCAACTTGAAACCTTGGTTACAAACGAACAAACAAATTCCCAAAGCAGAAATTTTTCACGTGCCAACCTGGGATACTCGCTCTGCTGTGTAAGTAAATGCTTCGTACGTATGTATATATATATATATATATATATATATATATATATAAATATGTATATAGACCGTGTCTAAATAGTCTAACGGAAAAACCTTAGGAAAATTTCACACACGAATACGAAATGCGAACGCTAATACGCACACTGTTCTGGGGGAAAGCGACAACGAAACGATGCTACACGCTACGTCCTGATTTCTACTACGATGACCTACGCCGACGGTGACTTTTATGGGAAAGCCGACTTTCGACGATAGTACCTACGACTTACGACGTTCTCCGACGACGCCTCGAATTCGCACGAAAATTTTTCTGGACTAATAGTGGGATAACGGGAAATTGTTAATATACATATTATGGGATATGTATAGAGTATAACTGTAACTGAACACTGGCTACTTTAACTGTCCAGAAAATGCCTGGAAGAGGACACGGAAGGAACAAAATTAACCTGACACCTGCACAACTGCAAGTTATGATAAATGAACACGTGCAAGCCGCAGTGGCAGCCGTCCAAGCTACATTCGCCGCACAGGGAAACTTCCATCACTGCACGTTTAAGTCCTTCATGGACTGCAAGCCGATAACGTTTTCCGGCGAGGAAGGAACGGTAGGACTCCTCAGGTGGATCGAGAAGTCTGAGAAGGTCTTCTCTATGTGCAACTGCCCTGCTGAGAGCAAAGTGAAGTATGCGACTGGTACCTTTGAGGGAGCTGCTCTCACCTGGTGGAATGCCGAAATCCAGATGATTGGGTTAGATGCGGCTAATAACATGGAATGGGAAGCGTTTAAGGAACTGATTATGGAGGAGTACTGTCCCCGTGACCAAGTAAAGAAGTTAGAGGGTGAATTCTTGAATCTGAAAATGATAGGGTCTGGATTCGAACAGTATACCGCGCGTTACCATGAGTACGCGGTCTTGTGCCCCACAATGGTTGATGCTGAGTTCAAACGCATCGAGCGTTATTTGGAAGGCCTCGCGCCTCAAATAAAGGGACTAGTGACTGCCAGCAACCCCACAACCGTGCAACAAGCCATCCGTTTGGCTCACAAGCTTACTGATCAGGAAATTGAGAAAGGTACACTTCCTGCAAAAGCCTCAGAGAAGACTGCCTTAAGTGGCAAAAGAAAAGCTGATGATGAAGCTCCTGAAAACTCAATGAACAATCAAAGTGTGGGAAACAGCACTGGGAGGTCTTATAACTCCCAAGGCCAAAGCAAAAGGTCTGGAAACAACAGTGGAAACAACCGCCAGGGCGGTAGCGGTCAAAGTAACTACAAGGGTAACCTGCCCATGTGTAACAAGTGTGGGAAGCATCACGCTGGCATCTGCAGAAAAAGTTTGAACTGCGAGAGATGTGGCAAGAGAAGCCACGAAGCAAAAGACTGTTGGGTAATTTTACCTGAGCAACAAAACCGCCCAAGGCAAAACAACAACAATAATCATGGCAACAACAACTATGGAAACAACCGAGGCAATGGAAATAACAATGGTCAGAATCGCAACAACAACAATGAAGCTCCCAGGGGAAATGGTAATGGGAACTGCTATGAGTGTGGTGCTCAAGGCCACATGAAAAGGGACTGCCCACAGTTGAGAAGACAGGGAAATGGAAATCAGGGAAACAATGGTGGGAATGGTAATGGCGGAGGAAATGGCAACGGGAATGGCAACGGCAGGGGAAGAGCTTTTGTTATAGGGCAAGGAGAAGCTCGCAACGACGCCAACGTGATTAACGGTAAATTCATGCTAAATGGTTTCTTCGCTATTGTATTGTTTGATTCTGGTGCTGAAAGAAGCTTTATTTCCACTAAGTTTGCTAAGCTAATTAATGCTAAACCGATTGCCTTAGATGCTAAGTATGTGGTAGAGTTAGCGAATGGCAAACTTCATGATACGACTCAGATAGTTAAGGACTGTAAGTTAGAGCTAGCTGGCCATACGTTAGGAATCGATCTTATGCCCTTCCCGATTGGTAGTTTTGATGTCATAGTAGGGATGGATTGGCTATCTGAAAACCGAGCCGAAATTTTATGTCAAGAAAAAGTGATTCGTATTCCACTCGAAGGAGGTGAAGTGTTAACAGTTCAAGGTGAAAAAGGTGGAACAGTCACCGGTATTATTTTGTTTCTTAAAGCTCAAAAATGCCTTCGTAAAGGACACCTCGCAATCCTTGCAAACGTCACCGACACGACTCTTCCCGAACGTAAAATCGACGACTACCCGATAGTCCGCGACTTCCAAGATGTATTTCCTGATGATTTGCCTGGTTTGCCTCCATTCCGACAAGTCGAGTTTGGAATCGACTTAGCTCCCGGAGTGGCTCCGATTACACGCACACCTTACCGTTTAGCAGTTAGCGAACTCAACGAACTCTCCACGCAACTTCAAGAGCTACTCGACAAAGGATTTATTCGTCCAAGTTCATCTCCATGGGGAGCACCGGTATTGTTTGTTAAGAAGAAAGATGGAACGTTCCGAATGTGTATTGACTACCGAGAGCTTAACAAGGTTACGATCAAGAATCGGTATCCACTTCCTCGAATTGACGATCTTTTCGACCAACTGCAAGGTTCGAGCTACTTTTCAAAGATTGATCTACGGTCTGGATATCACCAACTTCGTGTTCGTGATGAAGATATCCCCAAGACTGCTTTCAGAACTCGGTATGGTCATTACGAGTTCTTAGTTATGCCGTTTGGGCTAACTAATGCGCCTGCTGTGTTTATGGATCTGATGAATCGGGTGTGCAAGCCGTACCTCGATCAGTTTGTGATAGTCTTCATTGACGATATTTTAATCTACTCCAAGACAAAGGAAGAGCACGAGAGTCACCTGCGACTTATCTTGGAATTACTCCGCAAAGAACAGCTTTACGCCAAGTTTTCAAAGTGTAATTTTTGGATTCGCGAAGTCCAGTTTCTTGGACACATTGTTAATCAGGATGGAATTCATGTCGACCCAGCTAAGGTGGAAGCTATCAAGAATTGGTCTACTCCGAGAGCGCCGACCGAAATCTGACAATTTTTGGGACTTGCCGGATACTACCGAAGATTCATCAAGGGTTTCTCGCAATCGGCTCAACCCTTAACAGCCTTAACGCACAAAGGAGTGCAATATAGATGGGGTGAAAAAGAAGAACACGCGTTTCAAACTCTTAAGGACATGTTATGTTCAGCTCCGATTCTCTCGTTACCTGAAGGGGTTGACGACTTTGTGGTTTACTGCGATGCATCCATTCAAGGACTCGGTTGCGTGTTGATGCAACGAGACAAAGTGATTGCCTACGGGTCCAGGCAACTGAAGGTCAATGAGAAGAATTACACAACACATGATTTGGAATTAGGAGCCGTTGTATTTGCACTCAAGATTTGGAGACATTACCTCTACGGAACAAAGTGCACGATATTTACTGACCACAAAAGCTTACAACATATCTTTGAACAAAAGGACCTTAACATGCGACAACGAAGGTGGGTCGAGCTACTAAATGATTATGACTTAGCAATTAAGTATCACCCGGGAAAAGCCAATGTTGTGGCTGACGCCTTAAGTCGAAAAGAGTACGACAAGCCTCGACGAGTACGAGCGCTGCAACTTACCATTCACACGGGACTGCCGGATCGAATCCGCGATGCTCAACAAGAAGCTTTAAAAGAAGAAAACTTCGCAGCTGAAGCACTGCGAGGGGTGGATGGAAATTCTGAAATTAAGTCCTACGGACTCAGATATTACAATGACAGAATTTGGATCCCTTTACTTGGGAATCTCCGTGAGCTCGTGATGGACGAGGCTCACAAGTCAAGGTATTCGGTGCACCCTGGATCGGATAAAATGTACCAAGATTTGAAGAACTTGTATTGGTGGCCGAATATGAAAGCCGACATTGCGCGATATGTGGCTAGGTGTTTAACATGCTCAAGAGTTAAGATCGGGTACCAAAAGCCTTCTTGATTACTGCAGCAACCAAAGATCCCGGAATGGAAATGGGAGGATATCTCCATGGATTTCGTAACAGGACTACCTCATCGACCAGATGCGATTTGGGTTATCATTGATCGATTAACCAAAACTGCACACTTTATTCCAATGAGGGAAAATGACAATATGGATAAGTTAACGAAGCTGTACATTGACCGAATTATAGCACTTCATGGAGTGCCTAAGACCATTATCTCCGATCGAGATCCTCGATTTACTTCCCGACTGTGGCAATCTATGCAAGAAGCACTGGGAACCAGACTGGATATGAGTACAGCTTATCACCCGCAGACCGATGGTCAGACGGAACGAACTATTTAGACTTTGGAAGACATGCTCCGAGCTTGCGTTCTCGACTTCGGTAAAGATTGGGAGGCTCATCTTCCGTTGGTGGAGTTCTCCTACAACAACAGTTATCATACGAGCATTGGTGCAGCACCTTTTGAAGCTCTTTATGGCAGAAAATGCAGATCGCCCGTGTGTTGGGCCGAAACGGGTGAGAAAGGACTCACCGGACCGGAAATCATTCAGGATACAACTGAACGGATTATTCAAATAAAAAAACGGATAGCCGCAGCACGTGATAGGTAAAAGAGCTATGCCGACAAACGCCGTAAACCTTTGAAGTTCGAGGTAGGCGACAAGGTACTATTGAAGGTATCTCCCTGGAAAGGAGTGATACGCTTCGGAAAGCGTGGAAAGCTGAATCCTCGCTATATCGGTCCATTTGAAATCATCGGGGAAGTAGGCCCGGTGGCCTATTGATTACAACTCCCTGCTGAACTCGATGGAGCTCACAACGTGTTTCACGTCTCGAATCTGAAGAAATGTCTGGCTGAAGACACTGAAATAATTCCCTTGGAGGAATTGGAAATTGACGAACATTTGAGATTTATAGAGCAACCGGTAGAAATCATGGGACACGAGGAGAAAGCCCTCAAACGTAGCAAGATTCCGATCGTCAAGGTTCGATGGAACTCAAAGCATGGACCTGATTATACTTGGGAACGAGAGGATCAAATGAAGAAAAAGTATCCTCACTTGTTCGGGCAAACGTCCACGGAAACTCAAGGTATGATTTAATTTTGGGGACCAAAATTCCTTTAACAGGAGGAGGATGTGGCCACCCTAAAACTTTTGCTTTCTTTCCCCAGCAACAACGACAGCCGAGGCTGCGAACGCTACAACGCAAGAATAATTTTCGGGACGAAAATTCCATTTACAATGGGATGATGTGACATCCGAGAATTCCGAGGTTAACTTCCGTTTGACAATCTCCGTTAGTTACGTTATAAGTGTTAACTTAGTAACTAATGCTTAACTAGGCCGAATACGTCCACGACCTTTGGTTGATCACCGAACCCGTCCATATGTGTTATGTGTTTATTTATTTATTGTTATTATGTGCAACGTGTTTAATTAATTAATTTTGAAAATTGGCCCCTTTTGGTTGCCAGCGAAACTACCGAGTGAAACTGTAGATTCGCTCGGTATCGGTAGCCAAACTTTCGATTTACACGAATTCAGAGTCAGTTTCGCTTGGCCAGCGAAACTGCCAGCGAAACTAGCTCCTGACCTATATATTTTATAAAACCCTAATCTTCTCATTTTACTTACACCATTTCTCAAAAACACACACACACTCTCCTGAATTCTGGTCAGCCAAGAAACACCACGAGCCGTCGTGATCTCAGCCTCGAGACATCACCCATTCGGATCCTAGATCAAACCGTGAGTCTCCAAAAACCATTTTTATGCCTTTTCTATGTGTTTTCTTAAAAAGCATGCTTAGATCTTCATGAAATCGTGTATGCTTGTAGTATGATGCTTAGGAATGCTAGATCTATCATAAAGTCTGTAACTTTACGTGTGAAATCAAGCCATAATGAAGATTCATGCTAGTTAGGTTAACTTTGTGCTAAAAATGAGCTTTGAGGTGTTTTTGGTGATTTGATGATGAAAACTCATGTTTAAGGTGTTAAATTTGCCTCTGTGATGTTGGTAAATATTTATGCATGCTAAAATATTGAATTACATGATGTATGGAAGCTGTTAGATTGATTTTTGGTCTTAAAAACGAGTTTTTCGCGACTAGCGAAACTGTGTGTTCTCTGGGCGAAATTACGTAGCGGAACTGTTTGAATATTCATACAGCGATACTATGTAGCGAAACTATAGTGTCGCCGGCGAAACTAAGTAACGAAACTACCGAGCGAAACAACCATAGACCCTGTCCCTGAACGAAAGTTCAAACCAGTTTCGAGCGAAGCTATGCTAGCGAAACTGTGTCATCAGTTTCGAGCGAAACTAGCTAGCGAAACTGTGTCATCGGGTATTCCCTAGCGAAAGTGCTGCCCATGCACATAGCGAAACTGCGTAGCGAAACTGCGTAGCGAAACTGCGTAGCGAAACTGTAGCGAAACTGTGTAGCGAAACTGTGTAGCGAAACTGTACCAGACCAAAACCCAAACTTGTGCAACTTATTTGAATGCTATGCCATGACTTACCTGATTATGCAATAATGAAACATGCTTTGATTTCTGAGTTATGTGAAACCCTCGTTTATGATCAACCATCGGTGTCGTGTGTCGGTATGTCGTGTCATAGTTCCAACGTGCTATGTTATGGGCCATAGTGACGTAAGTTAAACATTAGACACGAAACTAATACTTAAGACCTAAACGTGTTCTTAGGTCTTCGTTAAGCAAACAATACTTGGATTATTTAGCAAGTGTAGCAGTGCAACCAAAGGTGAGTGTCACTAACCCGTTTACTGTGAGCCCGTTTGGGACACACCGAATAACTCAATGAAAAACAATGCTGACAACCTTATGAGTGCTATGCACCTCTTTTATGAACTCGAAACCTTATGAGTGTCATTTACCTCTTTGATAAACTCGAAGTGTTTTATGGGAAACACTTGTGGAACTTAAACAAACTATTTCTGAAACGAAACTGAAAACATTTTGAGATTCATGAGAATCCGGTAAAACGTTTTAATATGGCTAGTGTATGTTAAAGTCTAAACCACATGATATCACATGATTTCTAAGGATTGCCTTATAACTGAAAAATTTCTCAACTTAATTGTACCATTAATTGTAAAGCGAGGGGATGTTGGGTAGATCTACTGGAGTTTGACAAACTCCGCCTCGTGACACTGGAGGTGCACGGAGGTACAATATCAGCCTATCTGACCGTGATCCCGAGAGGACACGGGGGAGGCAAAGCCGCGATGACGTATTTCCGCAAAACAAAATAGATGATGGCGATGCTACTACAATACTTACTAGTCAGCTTTGGTACAAACTTCCTTAGTGCATGGAACAACGGATTAGCTACCCGCGATATCGGTTGAGCACTTTAATTTTACAAAACTAGTACATACCCGATAACGCATGTTACGGACATTACTTTTACTAAATCACGCTACTATGATTATGGACTGGTGTATTATCACTGGGCATTGCTTTTCACAAATGAATATTACATAAGTATATGTTGACACAATTATGATTATGAGACCGGGCCACTGCGTGACAAGCCCACTGTGAACTCACCAACCGTTGGGTTGACACTTGCGTGGTTTAAACTTTTGCAGATCGCTGAGGAGTATCCGGAGCGGGTTGGCATGGCACAAGAAGACATTTACTTTTGTTTAAACCAAATTGGGAATTTAAAACAATGATTCTGTAAAGCACGTGGTTAGTGCTAAGACAATATTTTCCGATGCGTACTTGAGAGACTTTAATTTATGACATATGTTTTGACTAACTCTGATTCGTTTAGTATTTGTAACTAATGGTTGTGGTCCTGGTTTGCTCGCACCCCTTAACGGTATAAACTCCGTTAGTGATTATTTGGGGGTGTGACATCTAATCCCTTATTACAAGGGTCTTCTCCTTTCTACCTGAAGTCTCACCTTGACCTGACATACATATATATTTTTGAGAGTTCTATATTTAAAAACTTTACCTTAGCGTGAGGTATAAAACCATTGGACCTGCAAGGTCCCTTTTTACTAACATTTATTAAGTATAATACATAACAAAATTATACAAACCATAACAGTCATTTATAACTAGGCATAGTTTTCAACAGAATGTATCTACCACACTATACTAACCTTTCGATTACTTCTCAGTCTATATCTTTACTTCCATCTGCTATTTTATAAGCAAAGACTAAGCTATACTCTCCCTACTAACTTCCATCTCCTGTTATATCAGCAGAGACCTATCTTCCATCCGCTATTTTATAAGCAGAAATCTACCTTCCATCTGCTACAAGTAGAGATCTATCTTTCATCTGCTATTTTATAAGCAGAGACTATGTTCTATAACAATTCCAACTCCCTCGTACTACTACCCGCCCCTAGTTAAATACCCAAGTGACTTAGGTTTATTAGTAAACAACGACAAGGTCTTCATATACTGCAATAAGTGGACATCCCCCAATTTACCATTGGTGTATGTATACAGGATGTACCAGCGGCGTATCTTCCACACTTCTGATATACCGGGTAACTATTATTATTATGTATATATATAGGAAGTACCAGCGGCGTATCCACCACATAATAATAAAGCAAATGCATCAGCTGTTCTCATATAATCATACATATTCACTATAACGTTTACCAATAATTCCTTTATCACTTGACTATTTAAGTTCAAAGCAAGCATAGCATATATCATATTACAGTCGTTATAATCACGTTATAACACGTATAAATGATTTAGCATCATTTGCATAACATATCATATATATATATATATATATATATATATATATATATATATTATCCCAAAAGCTTTTTTAACAGTTTATCAATACAAGATATTTCACGTATATGAATTTTAATGCATTTCCATAACATTTCACGTATATATATATATATATATATCAATCAACACTTTAATAGTTTAATATATATATGTCCATTTAACATCTTAACAGTTAATATATATATATATATATATATATATATATATATATATATATATATATATATTCAAAGGCAATTTAACAGTATAACACTTAAATAGTTCAAATAGGTAACATTTCAGTTATAAATAAATTGAATGCATTTTATAACATTTGTATGTATATCAGCCCAAAAACATTTAAAATCTATATATATATAAAAGTTAAGCAATGGCACTTTTTTGCACCTTCATAAATGTGAAATCATAAATGTCATGTACAACAAAAAAAACATAATGTATTGCATGGTTAAGCATGTGTTTAATTAAAACCATTATACATGTTGATGTATCATCATCATGATCATCATCATCATATTAATTAATCCGTAAACTTCCATTATACCATGAGTTTCTTGCAATGAATAGAGGAAAACCATGGGTTTTGATTAATAAATTATAATAATAACATCTTAATAAATAGGTTAATAAAAATAAACTTTTGGATTTCTAGCCACTAATATGCAATAAACACCTTTCAAGTTCTTTTAACCCCATTTCATTAATTGATGACATTTCTATGATCATATATAAAGACATGGAGGGCTCATTTGTTCACCCCCCCCCCCCCCTCCCCTACTCGCCATTTCCTCCACCGTGTAAGTAATGAAAAGTTTTAGTTTTGTGTTTCTTTTTTCTACAACCATCTCTTTGAGTCCGGTGGGAAGAAAATGTACCGCCGGAATGCTTGCTTTTCTTGTTTTCCCCGACATGAATAAAATGTAACGTCGGGGCAAACGGGTTCACCCCCTTCTTGAGTCCGGCGGGAAGAAAATGTACCGCCGGAACGCTTGCCTTTTTTTGCTCTTGCCGACGTGAATAAAATGTAACGTCGGGGGCAAACAGATTGTCTTTTTTTACCTACTTTGAATGCTATCTTTTGTTATTCTATTCTACTAAATGTTATTCACTTTGCATTTGCAGATTGTTAATTCATACCTCATACCAATGTTGTTGAATATCGTTCGTTGCATGATTGAACAGGTTGAGTGCTATGTCTTCGTTTACGCATCCGAAAGTTGAATATGATAATGGGTGTACCTTTGTGGGGAACATCAACATGAGCATAGGGAGCACGATTGAGAGAGTAATTGTATACATGGAATCTGGAATAAAATACAAATTAGCATTTATCGATCTTCCAAAGGTTGTTTCTTCGTAACACTTTGTATGTTCCTTTTAACTATTAATGTGAAGCTTTCATCTTTTGGGCTTACAACTTTTTTTATAATTTGAATATTCATTGCCTTCATTTTTTACTTATGTATGATCATTTGCCTAATGTTTCTCTAAAATAATTTGCTTCTTTTATTATTTATTTATCTTCCTTCATAAAAATTACTGAGGTGTCTTATTCAAACTTTGAAAAAGTGAACTACTATCATTTTTAATGATCTCAAACATCTTTAATTTAATTCAGTTTCTTCATGGAAGTGTTTGTAATATATACTAGAAGATGTTAAAGCATTTGTACATATCTTGCATAAGGTACGATTTTGTAAATCATTAGTTGCTTCGTTCTTCATTGGTATTTCATGGACGCACATAAGATTTATGCACAACCTGGAACATAGATAGAGAAACGTAGATAATCCACAGGAAAGAATATTTGCCATTGAGATAAACCCTAATTCCTGAAGCTTTAACAAAATTGAATACAAACGTTGATCGACATGGGGTTTTGTTCATATGTGTATTAATTAATTAGGAACTGAATGACCAAGTGAAACAATAGAGAACAAGATCGACCAACACCAAGCTTGCAAACCATAAACTCTCTAATTAAATATATGTAATCCTTAATTATTTTCCAATACCAGCACTCAGCCTCATCAGAAGGACAATCCCAAAAAATTATATCTTCTAACATATAAACATTAATCCACTTTACCCATAGGGTATTCTTCTTAATAGCCAAATTCCAAGCATGCTTAGCCATCAGGCTTGATTCCATGTACTCAAGGATTTAAAAAACATTAGAGTCACTTTAAAGATGACATTTTGAGCATCGGGTAATCTAGGATGATATACAGAATAACGTTCAAATGAAACTAAGATCAAGAGGGTATTCTAAAGGCCAGAACAAGTACAATTTGTTTTGAGAAAAAAAGGTCACGTTTGTTTGAGGCATTACGTCGAACACATGGTGAGTTGGTGACCCATCTTACGAAATTCAAGAAATCCAACTAAAATCCTAACAGAATAAGAAACGTACCTTTTCAAATTCAGATTTGATTAATTTCACAAGATCTAAAGCCGGATTGGATCCGTTAGGGTTTACAACTTAAATAACCTGAACGGCTCTGAAAACGAATGAGAATCGATTGTCGATGACTTGATGAGAAGCATAGAAGAGAAGATGATCGAGAATGCTCAATCGATCGTCGATGAATTGATGAGGAGAAGAGAAGCGAAGATGATCGATAATGCTCCTCTTGGTTCTGGAATATGAAGTGACGCTGTGGAGAATCGGGGACGCCCTTGCTTTGTTTTTTTTTCATTTGACTCGCACACTCCGTTCTGATCCTCTCATATTATTTAATTGACCCAATTTAACCCATAAGGTTTTAAAAAAGAACCCATTTTGACCCAACTTTATAGAGTAAACTTTGTGTTTAGTTGCCGAAATTATGGGTCAATGGTCATTTAAAATGCCTTCGATGACAGTTGCCTAATTCATATTCAATTCAAGCCATTTAAAATGGTCATATGCAATTTTTACCATATAGAAATTTGTTAACATCCAATTTTTAATAAAACAGTGGTCATTTTTAAAATGCCTTCTATATATGATTCGAAATTAATGGTTCAAAATTAATCGGTCAATGGTCATTTTTAAAATGCCTAATGACAGTTGCGTTCTATATAATTCACATTGAATTGAAGATATTTAAAATGGTCATATGCAATTTTTAAATGATAATATTAAAATGGCCATTTAAACCATTTTGAAAAGTGTTAAATGCCATTGTGGATAAGTGTTAAATGCCATTTAAACCATTTTGAAAGTTGCCTTCTATATATTGGGTGGGAAGATGGGGACGTGGGTGTTTAATTATATGAAGAAAAAAAAAGATATATCGTTTGAAACAAACATAAATGACAAATATACCCCTCACTAAATGACAAAAATAACATCTCTTCTTAAACGGTTGTTAAAGTCGGGATCAAAATTTAAAAAAAAATGAAATATGAGACACTAAATTGAGATTTTTTAAAAGTTGAGACTAAAATGGTTAAAATGAGCAAACGTTGGGGATTAAAAACGAAGTTTACTCCAACTTTATATATGCGGGTTGGGATTGCCACCCCTAATTGCAAGTTATCATAAAGTATAATTGAGTAAATGTTTTATTTTTTTCCTATATATCAAATCCTAAATCTCTCACATTCCAAATCCGACCAAATTTTTTCCTCTATTTCCATCTAAATCGTCTTTGCTGTAATTCTTCATCTAACACAATGTAGGACTCACATTTTCAACCGACATATCAGTTTTTGGTTTTGGGCGTTCGATAGTTTTTTTGATTGGTTTTTGTTTACTTTTCAAAAATTCCGATTTGGAATCTCCGTGTGATTATAATGGCACTCTCAAGGTCTGGTTTCATTTCCCTCTTTTCCGTATTCGGAACCAACTACCGATTGATCATTAAACCTACCTAGATTTAGAATATGTATTTGTAATATGTGTTTTTTCCCCGAATATTTACATTTTTAAGATGTTATTTTTTTAGTTTTAATAAAATGAATGCATTTTTCGAAGTTTATTTTGACTTGAGTTATCTTATTTATATTTTAAGTTATATAAAATAAGTTTTACATACAATGATCTAACAAAAGATAATTAAACTCAAAAATATTAACAAAACTCTAAAAAAATTAAATAAAAACGGTTTCTTTACCCAGTTCCCGGTTAAATGGTAAGTTTATAAATCGTAACCGGTTAGACCGATTTTTGCACCTCTATTGTATCCCAGTAGCAACTAGAACGCGCCGGTCGATAACAAAATGTAGTGAGTATCTACATACTAAATAGTAAATACTATATTTATACCAGAATGAACCAAAGATAAAGTTTGGTTTTGAAACTCAACAATGTCCTAATTGTAGTTCTCTAATCTCATAATGTTGGGCTAGCAAATTTGTTTTTCTAAACATGAAACTAATGATTCCAAGTGTTTTTGTAAGATGTGGTTCACATGGGGTATTCAAAGACATTAAAGTGTGAGGTTTAATGTTCAAGTTGAATTTATGACAAAAAAAATAATGGTTGTTATAGGTTGGGTTGAAGGGGTTCTTCACCTACATTGAATTTTTCTTTGATGGTGAACGACGATGATTAGATGGTGTCAGCTAGTTCTAAAAAATAATACACAGAATATATAAAAACATAATACAATGCTTTAAAACCACATATTGATACATCACTACAATTAGTCATTTATAATATAAATAAACAACATTTGACATATAATTAAACAAAGGGTATTATCTAAATCATGTACTATTGTCTAATCTAATGTCCATCCGTTTTTGTTGTATCTTTTATCTAAATGTATGTTCAACATTCATTAAAGTGTTAGAATATCATTTTTACATGCTAAAACATCCTGAGAGGCCGAGATTAATTTGATAAAACACGAAACTATGTGCTTCTAAATACTTTATAATTATAACTAATTTTGTAAAAACTTATAACTATGCGTTCTATAGTATATATATATAACCAGTTATTGATATATGATCAATTAAATTAAATATTTTTCGACAAAACTATATAACTAATATATAAAAACATGAAGGGAAGTCAAGCAATATGATGAATCACAACCTCGCAACCAAGTGTCCGTAAATAAATCAAAACAGATTCAAGTGAACCTTCCATCAACCGGAGCTGTGGACGGACGAAATCAACCAACCGGGGATCAAAAATTATAACTTTCGAAAGCATCAAAAGTGAAACACAATCATCATACGAATTATGAATTAAGAAACAATTCAATCAATATATGAAATACCTATATAAATAAACCAAGAAAACACCAAGTTTGCGGAAGATGGAGAAGATAAATGTTTTCCTCTAAATATGTAAAAGTTATGATTACCTTCTTAGAGAGTATCAAATCGTAGATGTGTATTGGGCAAGAAGAGTCGAACAAATTCCAGATTAGTCATTGGAATGTGTAAGGAAAACATAATCCGCCGGCAAAAGAAAAGGCATCATCCTCCCAGGGTAGAACATTGTGGTCGTAATCCCCCGTCGCCTTAGAAATAGATGTAGAAAGAATAGAAAATGATAAACGGAGGGGGTTATAATTTACACCGGCCGGTTGTCCAGATCCATGGCGATTAGTTGCGAAACCCTAAATAGGAAAGCGGTCGATATCAATTCCGCCCAACCACCGCAAGGCGTGACGGTTAGTGGTGGTGGTCGGGGAAACTAATAGGGTGGTGGCTGGGCACATATAAAGATGAGAATAAGGTAGAGAAGATTCAGAAAAAGGGGGTGGGAGGGGGAAACGGTGTGTATTGGAAGGGGGTTTGAAGGGGGTGAACGATGATAGGAGGCGGCGAAGGGGAGGAGACACCGTATGGTTATACACAGAATATTATATTAGGGTTAATGAGGCATGAGGGTTATCTTTTGTTCAATGTTTTATCTTGGATAGACAAAAAGAAAATATTCAAAAAGACTTACGTGTCGAGCTCTACAACAACCTATATTATTTTTAAGTGGTTCAGTTTTTATTCTTTGTGGTCTTCCTATATTATTCGCAGAAACCACGAGTAACACTTGCAGATATGGCTGACATCGAGGGCACTATGAATATGAATGTGAGAGTCGGACATTCTGATGTTTGTGTGCTATACTTTAGAGGAAAAGTACATTCGTGTTATATTAGGTATGTGGTTAGGAATTGGACGACTTTCCTTGATGAACATGACATGCAGCCTGGTGATCGTTGCATGTTTCACTACATGTTGGAGGAGGGCTATTTGCAAACGGACAAGATATTGGATGTTTACTATTTCTAATAGTTTGAATGAGTTTGGTATGGTCATTGTAATCTTATTTTTGGGACAATGACTTAACTATCCTTGAAACATTTAACTTTTACTGGTTAGGCATTGTGAACAAACATCACGAGGAACGTGCTCAACCGGATTAAACTGCCCTATTTGATGTCTGTTAGTATTTGTTGGTTTGCTTTCATGAAACTGGTCTACTCTGACAGACTTAAACCATTTCTATGCTACTTCTACACCGTTGAACTACAACTATTTTTGTAATTATATATGCATGGTGTGCGTTGTCTTTAGCAAATACAATGAATATAATAGGACTATTGCTAATGCCAAAAAACTGTAACAGGCCTCTTTTACTAAAACAACTGAACAAGTTAGGGTCGGTTTAAATTCCCCCCAGCCGTGCATCGCACGGGCCTGCACTCTAGTATATAAAATATTTAAGAGTGGGCTCATAGAACTCACCTCATCTCTTTAACCGGTTCACTCGAACATAATCTATGTTACTTCCCGATTAAACCTAATCCGTGTATCATATGACGTTAACACAAGGTTTCATATAATAAACATTTCCTAGGTTTATCTCTACATTTTATAATCTTAATAATATTTAATTTATTAAGAATAACCCTTTCTATAGGTTAAAATGACCAAAATGCCCTTATATGCAAAATATCATTCGTTAATGATAATATGAAGACACGTATTCCTATAAGTAAATGCTCACACCGGGATCGCCCATTGAGGTGTGCTAGGTCCCAGTTAGGATTTATGCGACACTCTCGCTTTGCCAGAAACCCCAGTGTACAGGCGTTTACCCTTCCGGTTCGCACGAACTTCTAAATATGCGATTAACTCCGTATCTTCGATACTTTAATATTTATCCTTTTAAATGCATATATACCTATTATATATATATAAACATGTTACTATACCAAAAATCAAGTCCCCATACCCTCTGGTTTATTTTATATTAAATATCATACGAGTTGGTGACCCGCCCGCGCGTTGCGGCGGGCCACCGTTGTAACATTGTAAAGCATTGACTGTTGTACACAAAAGTGAATTTAATGGCCAAAATGGGCGTAGTGAACCCGAGTTAAGTGTTGCTTGATAAAGGGTTAATCCAACCTTTACAAAAACTGACATGCGTTACGTAATAGGTGTCTCCCCTGCAGCAATGTTTGTGTTAATTTGACCTACAACAATGGTTCTATTGATCTAATCGTCTTAACTGGGCAATAGTTTTTACTACCCATGAGAGTAAATTCAAAGTTTGGTTAATACGACCCGTTGCAAAGTTTATGTTAATTTGGCCTACATCAAAGGTTATATATATTAAACTGTTGGGCAATAGTTTTTTGTCCAAATGTGCGTAAGACCCAATAATATGAGTTTTGGTAGTTAAAAAAAGCTGACTTTTGAAAGTCAAAATATTCACAAAGAATAAAACAAATGCCAATGCACAACAAAACCTTACATGGCTCCTAAAAGATTGTAAAATAAGAGTGGGGAAACCAAATTAGCTCACAAAAGTTTCGTCATAGCTTCAAAGGGACAAATAAATCCGATAGCAGCAATGCCTCAAATAACAAAATTTTAGAGCAACCTGTGGATAGTTATTTATTTAAATTCACCATGGCTGCAAAGATGTTGCCACACCAAGACATGGAATCGAACCAATCCACATTTACATGTTTGTGGATTTCAACTCTTATGTTGGGGTGATTCATCGAAATCCCCATGGGTGCAAAACCTTTATCACGCCAAAGTCATCAATTTTACCATATTCACTTTTACAGATCTATATATCATCATAGCCAATTAAATGGAAGTAGTTAACATGAATCATCTCAAAGGTTCTGAGACAAGCATGAGAACATAAAAAACGCACAGGAGGAACATGACATGTACGATATATACAAATCAAAATCATAGCCAACAATAAACTGAGATGTGTTTGCCCTTAATAGCTCCAACATAAGGCTTCAAATCCATCAAAAACCCAACAAATGATATTGTAAGTGACCCATCAAAGTTTTTAAAGATATAAAACTACAAATCAACAATTTCAAATGCGCCTGACCTACATAGCCTCCAACATAAGAGTTGAATCCATAAAAAAACACCCAATAAAATCTACTGTAAATAATCAGCAATCACCCAGATCGACAGTAAGGAGACGGGCAACATAAAAAAATGACCATAGTAACTGGTGGCCACCCGTCGCGACCGGTATATCATCGCACGACATAATCGGACATAAAGGAAACGAACAGTTAACCATAACCAAACACCGGCGATGATGACGCTAGGTAAGTCACCAAGGCACCAACGACGGCGAGAAAAAAAACCCATCAAAAAACAGTATTCTATTGCGACCTGAAATGGCTCAGAAAACCGATGACGGCTGCGGTAAACGCTCCGCCGTCACCGGTACGATCACTGCACATCTTCATCGCAAGCCGCTGGAGCTTTTAGGGTTTTGTTTTTTGTATCTGTCAAACCATATCACTACCAACAACCACCATTGCTAACGATTCTCAGATCTGTAACGCCAAACCATATCACTGATTGCAACCAAATCTGTAACTTAAAACAACAATCCTTATACTATATTGGCTTAGAGACCGACGACGACTGCGTTAGACGCCATGCCGCCGTTGGTAAGATCATCGCACAAATACACAATCGGACATAGAGCAAACAAGGCATCAGAAAAAACCCCCCATCGGAAGAAAAATCTCCGTTTCCGACTCTAAATGCATTAGAAACCGACGACTGCTGCGCTGAACGCCCCACTATCGTCGGAATCATCATCGCACATCTTCATCGCAACAATCAACCATAAGCACACACCAAGGCACCAACGAATGTGAGAGCCCAAAAAACCCATCGAAAGAACAGATCTCCGACTCCGATGGAGAATGGCTTAGAAACCGACGACGGCAGCGGTAAACGCCCGCCATCTCCGGAATCATCATCGCACATATTCATCGCAACAGTGAGCAAAGAGAGAGAGAGTGTGACACCCGAGAATTTCAAGGTTAACTTCCGTTAGACAAACCCATTAGTTACGTTATAAGTGTTAACTTAAGTAACTAATGCTTAACTAGGCCGAATACGTCCACGACCTTTGGTTGATCACCGAACCCGCCCATATGTGTTATGTGTTCATCATTGATTGTCTTTATGTGCAATATGATTTAAATGCATGACCTACTATTGTGAATAGCATGATTAATTGTAAATACTTGATTATGTGAAAATTGCCTAAATTTGGTTATCAGCGAAACTACCGGGCGAAACTATAGTGTCGCCCGGTAGCCAGCAAAGACAATCCAATGTCACGAGACCAGAGCTAGTTTCGCCTGGCCAGCGAAACTGCCAGCGAAACTGGCTCCTGATATAAATAAACTTAATAAACCCTAAGTAGCCTCATTTGCCTCATTACACAACACACACACACACTCTCCTACCTCGAGATTTCTGGTCAGCTAAGGATCACAAGGGATTACCAAGATCTCAGCCTTGAAGATCATTCATCCGGATCCTAAGATCAAACCGTGAGTCTCCAAAAACCACCATTCATGTGTTTTCTTTGTATTTCTCTTAAAAGCATGCCTAAACCTACATGAAATCACTTGATCTCTTAATATGTTGCTTTAGGATGCTAGATCTACCTTAAAGTCAGAAACTTTACGTGTAAAAACAAACCGTGATGATGATTTATGCTAGAATAGGTCTTTTTAGGTTAAAATGTGCTTTTTGGTGATTTGATGACAAAATGCATGTTAAACGTGTTAAAGTTGCTTGATTTATGTTGGTAAATGCCTATGGATGCTAGATAATGAATTGCATGTATGATCAGAAGCTGTTAGGTTGATTTTTAGGCAAATCCGTATGTTTTTCGCGACCAGCGAAACTGTGTGTTCTCTGGGCGAAACTAAGTAGCGAAATTATATCTCCTTCCAGCGACACTGACCAGCGAAACTATAGTGTCGCCGGGAACCTGACCAGACCAGCTCGAGCGAAACTATCGAGCGAAATACCTGAACGAAAGTTCAAACCAGTTTCCCTGCGAAACTAGGCTAGCGAAACTGCGTCAGCAGTTTCGGGCGAAACTAGCCTAGCGAAACTGTGTTACCGGGCATTGCCTAGCGAAAGTGCTGCCCGTGCACCTAGCGAAACTGCCTAGCGAAACTATGCTAGCGAAACTAAGACCTGACCTAAAAACCAAACTTGTGAAATTTGCTTAAGTGTTATGCCATGACTTACATGATTATACCATGATGAAACATGCTTGAATCTGATTCATATGAACCCTTGTTTATGATCAACCATTGGTGTCGTGTGTCGGTATGTCGAGTCATAGTTGCAACGTGCTATGTTATGGACCATAGTGACGTTAAGTAAAGATTAGACACGAAACTAATACCTAAGACCTAAACGTGTTCTAGGTCTTCGTTAAACAACAATATTCGGATTACTTGAAGTGTAGCGGTGCAACCAAAGGTGAGTGTCACTAACCCGCTTACCGTGAGTCCGATGGGCCAAACAGAATAACTTAACGAAAACAATGCTGATAAACTCGAGAGTGCTAGGCACCTCACTGATGAACATAAGAACCCGGGATGCTTGGCACCCACTTGATGAACTGAAGTGTTTTATGGGAACACTTGTGAACTCTGATCAAACTGCTTTTTGAAACAAAACTGAAAACATTTTAATATGGCTAGTGTAGGTTAAAGTCTAAACCATATGATATCACATGTTTTCTAAGGATGCCTTATAACTTAAAAGTCCTCAACTTAATTGTGCCATTAATTTGTGAAAGCGAGGGGATGTTGGGTAGATCTACTGGAGTTTGACAAACTCCGCCCCGTGGCACGGGAAGTGCACGGAGGAACAATATCAGCCTATTTGACCGTGGTCCCGAGAGGACACGGGGGAGGCAGAAACCGCGATGACTAGGTCCGCACCGTACGGGATGGCTCGGCCCCCACAAAAATAAGTCAGCTTTGGTACAAACTTCCTTAGAGCATGGAACAACGGATTAGCTACCCGCGATATCGGTTGAGTCCTTTAACTTTACGGAACTAGTACATACCCGATGACGTGGTCACGGACAAACCATTCATAAACTGAGAATTAAATACGAGCATTGCTTTTCACAAAAGAATATTTTGTAAGTACATTTTGATACGAACTATGATTATGAGACCGGGCCAATGCATGACAAGCCCACTGTGAACTCACCAACCGTTAGGTTGACACTTGCGTGGTTTAAACTTTTGCAGATCGCTAAGGAGTATCCGCTGGAGGTTGGCATGGCACTTGAAGACCTTTGTTTTTGATAATTAAACTAAACTTGGGAATTTTAAAACAATGAAATTGTAAGGCACGTGGTTAGTGCCAGGATAACTATTTCCGCTGCGTATGTAATTTAAGACTTTGATTTCTATCTTGTGTTTGAACTAACCCTGATTCGTTTAGTATTTGTAACTGTGGTTGTGGATCCTGGTCTAGTCGCGCCCCTTAACGGTATAAACTCCGTTAGTGGTATTTTGGGGGTGCGACAGAGAGAGATGGCATGAATCGATCACCAGAGAGAGAAATGAGAGTGTGTCGGTGAGCATTAGGTGAGATGTGTATAAAGTGATATAAAGTAGAACACTTATACACTAAGCATTAGAAGTTGTACATCCTTATGAATAGTTAAATATGTGAGTAGATGAGGAATTGTGTTTTGTATAATATATAAATTTTAAAACCCTAATTTTCCGTTTTTATCGTTACTTTATCAAAACTCATTTTCCTTTCAAACAAACTTAGGGTATTATCCATTATAATATTTTATAATATAATTTAAAATATCAAAGCTTAATTCAACACCATTTACTCAATTTGGTCAAAACAATGTTACAAAAACCCTAATTTTGACCCGTTTACAAAAATTTGACCAAACATTTTCCAAATCTGAAATAAACTTAGGGATTTCTTAAAACACATTATTTTAGGATCACATACAAAAATTCAGATCCTAATTCCCACCTGATCACCCAATTTTAGCAAAATAAGCTCAAGAACCCTAATTTTTACGTATTTTTAGAAACCATACTTAGAGACAATAATATCAAAACCTAAAAGAGGTTATTTTAGATCTTACCAAATGATGCCTAACTGCAAATCAGATCCTAACACCTCTTGATGAGCTCTAATTTGACTGATGAATATTCAGACGTTTTCTAGGGTTTTTAGGATCTTTAATCATGAAATTGGTGATGTAAAACGACAGAATGGCTCGGTATATATAGCCATGAGGTGCGCAAGGACCTTATGCCATGATAGGGGTGATAATCAGTCGAAACCAACACGTATTGTGGGTGAATTCGAGGCTGCAAGCTAACAAAAACGCAAAACCGACTTTTCTGTTGCAAATTGGGCGGAGGTACGCAAAGCCCCCCTTATAAAACCTTCGCGTTAGTGGTTGAGATTTGGTTCTCAAAAGTTCTAAAGACAAAAAATTCTCATTTGAACCCAACCCTACATATATATATATGTGTGTGTGTGTGTGTGTGTGTGTGTGTGTGTGTGTGTGTGTGTGTGGATGAAAGATCTGGAATAAAGCCTTATTTTAGCGAGACTGTATATATATCAAAATTTTAGCCAGGTGATAAATAGTGTGATCAACGAAAAAAGATTTTAAATGACTAAATGTGTTTTAGAAGAACACGTTCCAGATCGATGTATATGATATTCAAAGCATAGGTAGTTTCTCAAACGTTTTATACAACAATTTAGTACTACACATGCCACATCGCTATCAAATCGCTAATATTTTTACAAAGGGCTTACCACGAGTATTATTTTATGATTCCCGTTCCAGTCTTAACATCCACAAGCCACCTGATAAGACTACGCGGGTATATTAGGATACAAAATCAAATAAATTACATTTATTATAATTATTGTATTTTTTTTATAGAGATTATGTTTATCTCCATAGAATAGGAATGCTAGTTGTATGCTCTTATATATGTTCATTATTAGTGGAATGGAATATTAAGGAATTCACTAATATTCTTATAATGACCATCAACTACTGAAGATCAATGTAGGGAGGAATTCATAGTTTTTGTTAAGTCTACTTGTTTAGATTAGCTTTATTGTAATCTTGGTCTTTTGGGTAGTTAGCGAAACTACCGAGCGAAACTGTTGTTTCGCTCGGTATCTAGATTAGTCGGTCTCAGTGACAGTTTCGCTTGGCCAGCGAAACTACCAGCGAAACTGTCTACTGATGTGTATAAATAGTAGCCTTAGTGCTCTCATTTGTAACTTTTGCAACATTCTCAACCCTAATACAGATTTCTGCATATTTGGTAAGTTTGGTGACGGCTAGGAGCTTTCTATTACATCTTTGTAGCTTTTTGTTCATCTCTTATCATTCTTTTGGTTGATGTTGTGATTGTTCAATACTAGAAACCCATTTTAGCTATTGGAAATCATCATCTATTGTTGTTTGATTGGTTTTTCTTCTCAAAACACCATCATTAGCACTGATTAAGATCAGTGAGGACCAACAATATGGTATCAGAGCCTTTGTGCTCTTGATTTTTGGTGTTTTTGAGTGTTTTTGGTAAAACTTTTGAAAATCTATTTGGATCTGAAATCTGATTGTTTTGGACTGAATATTGGCTGAATATTGTGCGTTTTGATGTCCTGAAGCTTATGCAATCAACTGATCATTACTTCATAGTGATTTGGGTTGATTTTTGATCATTTCTTCTTCAAAAAGAGGGTTTTCTGTTCTGGGCGAAACTGCTGATTATTCAGCGAAAACTGTGCCTTCAGACAGCGAAACTATCAAGCGAATTTGTAGTTTCTCTGCGAAACTACTGGGCGAATCTATTCTTTCGCCCTAAATCCGAAGCGAAACTATTGACATTTTTCTTGAACGAAAGTTCAAACCAGTTTCCAGCGAAACTAGCTAGCGAAACTGTGTGTCATCGGGTATTTCCGAGCGAAAGTGCTGCCCGTGCATACAGCGAAACTAGTTGGCGAAATTGCTGAATTGGTTCAGTGTTCCCAAGCGAAACTGCTGGCGAAATTATAAGTTCCAGCGAAATTATTCATCTGATCAGGATTTCCGAGCGAAATTGCTGGCGAAACTATTTCTCCCAGCGAAACTAACCAAATTGTCTTGTTCTTTGTTTGTTTGTGTCTTTCTTATTTCAGGCTGATTTAAGATGGCATCAGGTACCAATGTTGCTGACACTGAAAGCATTGCTCCAAACCGACCACCGAGGCTGATCAACGGAGACAATTTTGAAGACTGGAAACGATGTCTGAAATCGTTCTTTCTGTACACCGATTACAATCAATGGTTGTCGATCGTCAACGGACCTCATGTTCCAACCATCACTACTGGTGAAGTAACACAGATCAACACCAATCCGTCTTCCTTTTCTGAGAAGGATTTGAAACTTATTGATCGAGATCAAAAAGCTCTTGGTGCTCTTTCTCTCTGCTTGTCGCAGGAAATCTACAATCGTTTCGCTGAGCACTCTGATGCAAAAAGTTTGTTTAATGCTCTTTGTGAGTTTTATGACGGTAATGAAGATCTTGTGAAGGACAAAGAAGCCCAAGCAACTAAAGAATTCAATTCGTTCACTAGCATGAAGAATGAAAAGTTAATTGATTTGACAAACCGTTTTCTGACCGTGTCAAGCAATCTGAAGAAGTATGATTCACAACTCACTAACTCTGAACAAATCAAGAAGCTGCTGGATGCTCTTCCACCCGAGTGGAGCATTCAGGTTCGTATGTTGAAACAAGAAAGGGGTTTCTCAGATTACAAGCTTATGGATGTAATTAACAAGCTTAAGTCTTTTGAGTTGGATGTTCAAAGGAGAGAGTACAATCAAACCATGGGTCCTGCTAAAGTTTATTCTCCGAATTCGGCTCTCATCTCAGCTGTTACACCCAAAGGAGCCTCATCTCAAATTCAATCTGCTCTATCTTGGGTCTGGTTCATCCTCAACTGCTTCCGCCGCTGCTCAGCAAACATCCCAGATCTCACCCGAATACATGGGATTGTTCTCATTGTTTACCAACAGTTATCAAGCTTTCGCTGCTGGAGAACTTCAAGGTTCGACTCTGACTGCTGAGGATATGTACCAAGTTGACCCAGATGATTTGGAAGAAACCGACCTAAAATGGCAAATGGCCATGTTGACTGTTCGTGCTAGAAAGTTCTTCGAACGTACTGGGAGAAACACCTTCAAGAATCAAAATGGAAGAGTTGGATTCGATAAGGCTAAGCTAAGATGCTACAACTGTAAGCAACTTGGCCATTTCAAAAGAGAATGCCCGAGTCCAATTGTCACTGAACCGACCTCTGAGCCTGCAACTCGAGTCATCCCTATCACCGACAAAGCTGAAGCCAAGCCAACCAAAGAAGTGGCTCTTCTGACTAACTTTGACTGGAGTTCGGAGGTCTCTGAAGCTGAGGAAGCCATCAATCAAGCTCTTGCAGCTCAAATTCATGAACAAAGCAATGACCACACAGTTAACAGCTGTGAGAAGGGAGAAGCTGAGAAGAAGACGAATGAGAAAACGGCAAGCACACCCGCGTGCACATGTGAGAAAGCTCTTGCTGCAGAAAAGGTTATAATGGATCTTTCATATGAATCTGTTCAAGATATGTGCTCTCATCCTTGTAGAATTCGTTTGTTCGGCATCTACAAGGCCAATCGATTGTTGATTGACAACAACAATGAATTAAAAACCATGAACACCCAATTAAAGGAAAATGAAGCAAAATATTTTGTGAAATTAAATGAGGCAATGCATGAAAATGAACATTTAAAACAAACTCTTCTTGCTAAAAATGTCGAGTTAAACATGCTTTCTGAAAGAGTTACATTAGCCCAATTTGAAACCTCTCAACTTCAGACTAAGTTAGATAGATGGACCGTTTCTCAAATGAAAGTTGAAGAGATGCTCGTTAAACAACGAGGAGCTAGAATAAAAACCGGGATAGGTATGGAGGACAATGGGAATGTGTTTCCTAAAGTTTATCCTCCTCCAAGCACGCATTGTTATTCACCTACTCCGAAACCTCATCCTCTAAATGATTTAATTCCTAGTGATGCTAACAGTCTGCATGCAGGTCTAGAAGGAGTGAACCATAAGGAGATCAGGGAGGATTTTGATAATGGATATGGTAACACAAGTGGGCTTGGATGCGGTAGTCTTAATTCTAAGGAGTCTGTTCCGAGTAGTAGTTCTAATTCCAAGAAGTCTAGCACAGACAGTAGTATAGCTAGTAGTTGTTCTTCTTTAGATAGCAGTAGTGATGAGTCCGTGTCTGTTAATCAAGAAAGTTTTGTTTCAAATGAAAATGATCAATGTCATGCAAGTACATCTCAAAATTGCTTCAACAAATTTCTTTCTAATCCAATTCCTTCTTTCACTCCAATACGAATTTCAAAACCTACCGAAAATCATGTTTCTCAAGAAAAGAAATCATCTTTGAAAACTAAACCTGCCAAAACCGTTATCAAAATTAATAATGCAAAGATTTCAAATGATAAAACAAAGATAGATTTTGAAACCAACAGTGATTCTGATTCTAACACATCAGATTGTGAGGAGGAAAGACTTTCAGAAACTTCCTCCTGCACAAGTCACAAATCTCACTGTTTCAGATGTGGTAAGGATGATCATGTTGTTAAACATTGCAAAGAGAAATTAAATCGAACAAACCATGATAAATCCTTTGGCCACAAGGTAACCAGTTTTGTAAAACAATTCTTTGGGGGAAAACAGAAAGTTACAAATCCTGGAAATGCAAAAGTCTGGGTACCCGTTATTAAGTAATTTCTTGTCTTGTATTGCCAGGCACTCCCGAAGAACTCTACAAATAGCTATTGGTATATTGATTCGGGATGCTCTCGGCATATGACAGGGTTGAAAGACCTACTTACAAATTACAGGATCGTGGATGGTGGGTTTGTTTCTTTTGCAGGTGATAAGAGAGGTGGATAAGATGGTTGGTCAAGGAGATGTGTCATATGGGTCTCTTACTCTGGAGCAAGTCAACTATGTTCCTGAATTGCAGTTTAATCTTCTAAGCGTGTCACAAATCTGCGACAAGAATATACCTGTGCTGTTCAAATCAAATGAATGTCTGTTTCTCAAGCCTGAATTCAAAGTGCCCGAAGAGATGGTGGCGATGCGTGCACCTCGCATCAATGACACATACTTGCTGAATATGAAATCCACTGCATCTCACTCTTCCTCCATGACTTGTTTACTTTCAAAAGCTTCTGTATCTGAGTGCTTCTTGTGGCATAGACGTTTAGGACACATAAACTTCAAAATTCTAAATAATCTTGTCAAAAACAATTTGGTCCGAGGTCTTCCGTTCAAAGATTTTTCTGTCGTTGAAAAATGTCTTTCATGTGCTAAAGGAAAACAACATAAAAAGCCACATAAGCCAAAAGTGGAAAATTCTATTTCGAGTCCCTTAGAATTGCTTCACACTGATTTATTTGGACCTATTAGTGTCCAAAGTCTGGGTAAAAGGTCTTACTGTCTTGTTGTCACTGATGATTATTCCAGGTACTCTTGGGTTAGGTTCTTGAAGCAAAAGAGTGACACGACTGAAGCTTTACAGAATATTATCATGTCCGTGGAAAGTTCAAGAAGTAAGAAAGTCAAGGCAATCAGAAGCGACAATGGAACTGAATTTCGTAATCAGATCTTTGACTCTTTCTGCGCAAACAAAGGGATTCTTCGACAATACAGTGCAGCAAGAACTCCGCAGCAGAATGGAGTTGCTGAAAGGAAGAATCGCACACTCGTGGAAGCTGCTCGTACAATGTTGATTGAATCAAAGCTGCCGATTATCTTCTGGGCTGAAGCTGTGAACTGTGCGTCCTATGTGCTGAACCGTGTCCTAATCGTGAAAGATAAGATGAAGACGTCATATGAGCTGTATCATGGAAGGAAGCCACTGATTGACTTCTTTAAGCCGTTTGGATGTTCGTGCACATTGCTGAATACCGAAGCTCAAATTACGAAATTTGGAGCCGTCTCTGACGAATGTTTCTTTATGGGGTATTCTTCTTCACAAAAGGCTTATAGAGTTTATAACAAACGTACTCGAATTGTGCAGGAATCCTACTACGTTGACTGGCAAGAATCAAACACTCCCAACACCGGGTCTGGACCAGAATGGTTTTATGATTCAGATACTCTGTTCAAGTCATTCAATCTTCCTATCCTTGCTGAAGCAAATGATAATCCTCCTCTCGTCGTTATCACCCCTCACTCCGAAATTCAACAACAAAACCTATCCTCATCCTCACAGCCTACGCATCAACCCGACTGTCCATCTTCCTCTCATGAATTATCCCATCAAACCTCCGAACCCGCTCCCCTCAACCTTGACTCAAATTTCAAAACCTTAAAAGATCATCCGCATGACCTCGTCATTGGTTCTATTACGGATGGAGTGAGGACTCGTCATCAGTCTGGATTGATCAATGAATGTTTGTTCGCGTGTTTTCTGTCTCAGATCGTTCCTAAAAATGTAGAGGAAGCTTTAGCAGATCCAAGTTGGGTGGACTCTATGCAGTCTAAGCTGCAACAGTTCAGAAAGCTGAAGGTGTGGCAACTAGTGGATCTTCCAGAGAACAAGGTTCCAATTGGTACAAAGTGGGTCTTCCGGAACAAGCCAGATGATAGAGGTGTTGTGATTAGAAACAAGTCAAGACTCGTGGTTCAAGGTTTTTATCAAGAAGAAGGAATTGACTATACCGAAGTGTTTGCACCTGTTGCACGCAATGAGGCCATTCGTATTTTCCTAGCTCATGCTGCACACAAGAATTTTAAGGTGTTTCAAATGGACGTTAAGTGCGCTTTCTTATATGGGGATATTGATGAAGAAATCTACGTGAATCAACCTCCAGGCTTCGAAGATCATGAGTTTCCTGACAAAGTGTACAAGCTCGACAAATCTCTCTACGGTCTACATCAGGCTCCCAGAATTTGGTACGAGACTTTGACTCAATATCTTTTGGGAAAAGGCTTTACAGGTGGATCCATCGACATGACGTTGTTTAAGAAAGAGGTCAACAACGAAGTGCTGATTGTTCAAGTATATGTAGACGACATCATTTTTGGTTCAACAAATGAGAAGCTGTGTCGCGAATTTGAGGAATTGATGAAGGAGAAATTCGAAATGAGTATGATGGGGGAAATGTGTTTCTTTCTTGGCTTGCAGGTGGAACAAAAACCAGACGGCATTCTCATTCATCAAGAGAAGTACATTCTGGAAATTCTGAAGAAATACAAGATGAACGACGCTTCTGCTGAACTCACTCCTTTCACATCTCAGACATGTTTAACTCCCGACAGTCAAGGAAAGTCGGTCGGCCCCAAGTATTATCGATCAATGATTGGGTCTCTTATGTATCTCACAGCCAGTCGTCCAGATATCACTTTTGCCGTATGCTACTGTGCTCGTTATCAGGCTGACCCAAAGGAATCTCACGAAAAGGCCGTCAAGCGAATTTTCCGTTATTTGAAGGGTTCATCAAGATTGGGTTTATGGTATCCTAGGGGTGGAAGATTTGAACTTAATTCATATTACGACAGTGATCACGGAGGATGCAAGCTCGATCGAAAGTCAGTTTCTGGAGGATGCCAGTTTCTAGGGGAATGCTTGGTTTCATGGCAAAGCAAAAAGCAAACAACTGTCTCTTTATCCACAGGTGAAGCTGAATACATCGCCGCCTCAAGTTGTTGTTGTCAAGTGCTGTGGATCCAACACCAGATGATGGATTATGGAATCAACTTCCTTCATACACCGCTGTTCTGTGACAACGAAGCTGCTGTTGGAATCTCCAAGAACCCGATTCATCATACGAGAACAAAGCACATCGAAACCAGGGTTCATGCAATCCGTGACGCTCAGGAAAAAGGGTTTATTGATGTTATTCCTATTGAAACCAAGGCCCAGAAAGCTGATTTTTTCACAAAAACCTTTGATAAACCCCGCTTTTATGAGCTTATTAAAATGCTGGGCATGATTTCCTTTTAAATAAATATATATATATACATATATATATATATATATATATAAATAAATAAATAAATAAATAAATTTTTGAATTCATTTTGTCTTAAATTTTTGTACATATTCTTTTAACTTTGTTTTATCTTAAGTTTGTCTTATTTGGACCTGCATGCTAAATTCAAATTGTCTTGAATCAGGTGGCTGTCGCAGTTAAAAATGTTGATTGGCTGAATTCCTAAATCAAGAAATCAATGATCACGTGCTCTACCTTCAAATGATTTCTGGCCAATCATCACTCGATATGATCAAGGGAGTAATTAAGTTCTATTTACCTTGCAATTTCTCTCATAACTGATTATTGATGTCCTTGTTTGCAACCTTGTGGGGGAATTGGGGGTAAATCACACTAAACCTGCTTAAATCTCATGAAATCCTTCTCAAATTATCTCCTTTCACTCATGCATTCGAAGCGGATTCCTTGTCAAAATATTTTCTTCGAAAGGGTCTCCATTCAAGCGTTTTTCAAATTTGTGTCAAGTAACGATCGAATCATTTTGTTTTGTTTTTAGTTTTCTTATTGAAAATCCAAAAATAAAGTATTTGTGGATTTTGGGGGAAGAATAAATAATCAAAAATTTCAAAAAATGAGAAATTGATCCGACCTTGTGAGAAATGATAGTACATCAACATGCGTTATCTGCCATGGATAGAGTAGAAATAAAAGCTGTACTGTGCTTGTATGATCTTTGGGTGTGCATGACTAATATGATATCTATGAGTAGGATATAAACATAAAGCTTGCCTGATATACTCTAGTTTTCATTTCTTGATAAGTGTTGCAATGATTCTGATATTAAGAGATGTTCTGATGTACGCATGCTTTGCAATAAGGCTTTATGCCATTTTTACACTCAACTCAGTGGGTCTTCTTTGGGTAGCCGCCTGTCATCTGCTGATTGAGTTTCGCTTATTTTCTTGGTGCTTAGTATATATCATCGGACTTTCTCTGCGTGCCGATAAGGCCGACCTGATTGTTGTTGATATATACGTCTTCTGCTTTATTTTTCATTTTTATTTTCCTAAGTGCATCGGGCTTTCTCTGCGCGCTTTGCGGCCGACATGATCGCTGTTCACTTAGGGTTATGCTTTATTTTTGCATGAAACATCATGAACGTATATCTCATTTTAAAAAAGATAAAAGAAAAATCAAGATGAATATGATGATTTGTTAACTTCTTTGATAGAGTGAGGCTGGGTGATCAGTGCATGATTAATACACCTTAAGCATATCCAAAAATGTTAAATACTATTAGTGCATGCTTAAAATCAATGTGATGCATTCGGGATCTGCTTGACTTGCATGCTGACTAAGTTTGAAATTGGAATGTGTATGATGCGTATTGGTTGATATGATCTCACGTCTGGATCTTTCTCAAAATTAAAATAGAGTTTGTTTGTATAGTCGTTTTACATTTCTTGTTTGAAAATTCAAAAATATTTTCTTTCTGCGTTATTTTTGATAAGATCGATACTTTGTGAAGAGTATGATGATTGTGTGAGTTTGACGGCATTTCCAAAGAATTTCAAAATCTTAAATGAGTCAAAATTGAATTTTTAGGGTTTCAGCGAAACTGTTGTTTCGCCTGATTAGTTTCGCCGTACACGCACTCAGCGAACTTATACTATCGTTGTCGGCGAAATTAATCTGTTTGATCAAAGGTTCGAGCGAATATGCTCTTTCGCTTCGGCGAAACTGCTGTTTCGCCCGAGCGAAACTACGGGCGAAACTGCTCAGGTACTTATACCCTTCATCGAGAATTCTCGGTCATTTTTCTGAAAACCCTAAACGAGAAACCTGCAAAACATAACCACTCGCGAAACTCTTTTTCGCCCAAACTGTTTCATTGTTTTCTTCAATTCAACCGATATCGGTTTAAGGTTCTTGTGGTTCTTGGTCATCTCTTTGGTTTATCGCATCCGAAACATCATATTTTTGGGGTTTTTTAAGTTGAATCGGCAAATGAGAATTCTCGCCCTTAATCTGTTGTTTGAACTTGTTTTAAACCATCATTGAACTCGTTTTTGATGATATATATGTTTTCCGTTGGCTTAAATGTAAAAATGCTGCTTAAAAATCGATTTCCAGATTTTGAATTTCAAAGGTCGCGTCCAGCGAAACTGCGAGTTCTTTAAGCGAAACTGAACGAAAGTTCAAATCACGAGCAAAACTGTTCAGCGATAATGCCCTAATTTCGTTGACAGTGTCGCCGTGATTCCCAGCGAAACTGATGTTTCGCTTTCGGCGAAACTACAGTCTCGCAGCGAAACTGCTGTTTCTCGGCGAAACTGACTTCGTCAGTGTCGCTGCGACCTTTCTCGCGAATCTGTCGGTTTCGCTGTGTCGCGATACTATGGTTTCTAAGCGAAACTACTGTTTCGCAGCGAAACTATCCTTTTAAATTCAATTTAATTTTAAATTTTAACTCACAAAATTTCGGTTTCATACGCAGAAAAATGTCAGCTTTAAAGCACGAGCCGCGAAGCAATGTAACTGCATTTCTGGATGATAGAACTGACAAGGCCATCGGATTTAGAGACTGTATCGCATGGCTGAAGAAGTCATGCATCTTTCATGCCATTTCACATATGCCGATAATTGACGAAAGACATATCAGAGAATTCTGGCTCACGGCTGAGTATGACGTAAGGGCCAAACCAGAATGCATCCGAGCCAAAGTTATGCAGAAGGATATTGTGATCACCATGAAAACTATAGCTGAAGCTCTTAAACTGGAAGATGACGTTGGTGAAGTAACAAAGCTGAAGGAACTGGATGTTTTGAAAGGATTTGAGAAAGAAATGGGTTATGAAGGTGGTGAGTTATGGAAGACCAAGAAAGAAATTAAAAAATCTTTAATGTCGAAAGAATGGAGATACATCGCTCATGTCTTCATTTCCTGCTTGGATGACAGAAAAGGTGGTTCTGATGGTTTGAATTTATTCTGGGCCGAGGCTATGCTGTTGGTTTGTAAAGGGAAAAAGGCCAACATACCTCAAAGAATCTTTGACGCAATGATTTCAAACATTCAAGCTCTGAAGAAGTCAAGATGGCTCTTATATCCGAGATTTCTGCAAATGATTATTGAACATTTAGAGTCGGCATTGCCAAAGTTGGGTACGACTCTCATTGTAAATCCAATGCACCCAAGGATTTTGTCTGATTGTGCTGCTAAGAGACCCGATTTCTCCGGATACACCACCTACCTAATGAAGCATATGTACTCTGCAAAGAGGTACGAATATATTCAGAAGTTGATTGAATCTGAGAACAAAAGGAGAAATGACGGAAAAGAAAGTGAGAATGTTAAGGGAAAGAGGAAACAATATGTAAGAAGCTCTGGAAAGGAACCAACTAGCTGATGAAATTGAAGACGAGCTTGAAAATCTGGCACAACAAGGAAAGAAGTCAAAGCAAAAACAGAGTGCCACTGCTGATGAAGAAATGAGGGCAACCAAGAAAAGAAAGGTTGATCCCAGATCAGAGTTGGATGAAGATGTCATTCGAGGTGTAAATACCTCCTTGGCCAATGAACTAGGGATGATCAAGACCAAGCTTGTCAATTCTGAGATTAGAGAAAAGGAGAAGGATAAGCAGATCCAGAAACTGAATGAGATTATTGTGAAGCAATCTTCAATGATTAAATCCCTGATGATAGATGTAGGTCCGAGATCAACCAAACAACACGATATCTAGACGAATACGAGTGCGGAAACCTCGTATAAGCTTGATTCAAGAACCATAGTAGAAGAATAGAAACTAGATCTAATGCAAAGATCTAGTTTTGAATGAGAAACACTACTTGATGAAGCTGATCGTAAACAAGAGAGCACACACAGAAATCGTAAACTTGTATTTTGTATTGAAAAGCTTAGTTACAAAGAAAGACAAATGGGTTTATATACTACCCATACCCTAATCGTAAACCTAGCAGGCCCAAGAAGCCCAAATCGTAAGCTAGACTAGTCCAATTACAAGATAAATAACTAGCCCAAATCAAAACTACAGATAAGCCCAATTACAAATGTTCATGCCTTAAATAAGCCTAGCCCAACAATCTTCCCCTAGGCATGAAGCATTTGAACTTCTCTTCTATGGCAGCAGGAGGTCAAACCTGAAGGTGTTCTGAACGTTGTTTGACCACCACTTGTTCGCTACAATCCGCTCTGCAGTCCCATGAAAAATTCCCACCCTCACAGCATTCTCCATATCATTTTCATCACCAAGTATAGGCTGTGAGGCGAGTAGCTTTATGTCTCTTTCTCCAAAACGCAGCAGATCAACTGGATCATAGAAGCGAAACTGCCGGAGACCTTTGCATAGAACCACCACCTCGTGAGTTGTTGGATCATAGCACCAGCAGTCAAAGTTTTTGACCAATGTACCGTCTTCGATTTCATCCAACATATTGATCACTCGTGTACGCTTGGTAGGTGGTCTTCTAGCTTCACCAATTGGATTCCCAGTCACAGGGTCAGTACCTGTCTCAACCCATCTCACCTGCTTCAGGTCAAAGTCAGCAAAATTGTTCTCCAGATGGCTTAAAAGGTTGTTTCTGATAAGTTCCCCATCTGTGCTGTTCCACCTGTTGATGAAGGGAGCTCGGAGCAAACTTCTGATCTCAGGCTCAGTCCATGAGTGGAATTGTGCACGTGTTCTGTAATACTCAACTGGACTGAAGCCGTCACGGATCACAGCAAACAGTTTCTTCTCCGTATCATAGTGCCAGCACAGGATGGCTTCACGACTCCCCCTTTTGTCAATGGAGCTTTCACCAACATCGAGGGCGTATTTTGTGGGGGCTGGTCCTTGGTAGAATTCACGGAACCAGTTGTCGTGTCCTTCAGGGGCCTTGGAGATGACTCTGCCACTTCGGGCGTAATCTGGCATCACTATGTTTTCATCACCATCATCTGCCTCCACAGCTTCTCCAGCTTGAGATGAACTCTGACCTGAGGCACCTGTGTTGCCAGGCCCTGTACCACCTGTCAGCTCAATAACCTTCTTTCTCAGCCCCTTAATCATATTGTAGAGATATTCCATCCTTTCTTTGTCAGCTATCTCATATCCTTTCATATAATCTCTGTTTGCTTCCTCCTTCTCTCTCAAAATTTTGATTTCATCCTTGAGAGTCTTTATCTCATTCTCTCTCATTCTGTTTTGAGAGATCAGGAAGTTGATCTGAGGATCAGCACTTATCCTCAAATCAATAGGAAGCTCCGCAGCCATCAGTGGTCGGAAACCTGGAGCTGCAAGAGGTTGGCTTGTCACGGTAGAGACGCTTATTCTCACCGGACTTGGAACAGCGAACGTGCTATCAACCTCCAGAAATTGCCTATCTTCACGTACAGGGCTTTGCACGTTCAGAATCGGACTATTGTGCTGCTCAGGGGCAGGTTGATCATCGCCACCTTCAGTCTGTGTCAGAGACGGTTGTTCTTGATGGGCTTCACTGACAGATTCTTCTTGACCACTGGCACCCGCAGAACTGGGTCCAGTTGGTTCTACAATCATTAGACTAGAGCTTGTCTTGGTGAACTTGAACCGTATGCTCCTAGGATCAGATTTCTTTCTTGGAGATGGTTCACGAGCAGGGACGGGTTCTTCCATGAATGCTTCATCAGTGTTTAACTCCAGCTCAGGAGGTGCATCATCACTGCCAGATGACCCAACCATATCTTCTCTTGATCTTTTATGAGTTAGCGGCTCCAAGTCCCCATAAATGTCATCTTCAACAAAGTCCTGGCCAGTCAGGATGTCATCCATGATATTTTCTTCATCGGATGGAATGACATCATCTTCTTGAACATTTACAGCTGGAGTGGCTTCAGCATCTTGATCTTCTGCCACAGTTGCATTCACAGCTGGCTCATCAGCCACTGGGTCATCTTCCTCCATCACTTGTTCACGGGCTACCTCTGGAAAGGCACCTCTCTTAACCCATTCCAGCCTACCTTCAAAAGATTTTTTACCTGGCCTATCCTGGGTTTGCAGGCCAAACACCCCGATATCCATCACTTTTACATCCAGCTTCTCAATCCTCTCCTCTATCGTTGGGTACTTCTTCATAACCACCATTTGTACAAACCTTGGAGTCATCAGAAACTGCTCTCTGGCACTCATCATGGCATTCCCTGCCCAATCCAGCAGCATCATCTTTGAAAAGTTAAATTTCCAATCCAATGCCAGTGCTACAAGAGCAGTTCCGTGAATGGAATTCAACTGATCGAAGCTGGTTCTCTTGCCTAGAAACGACTTCTGCATATAATGAGCCAAGCACCTCCAGTAGTGCGGCAGAAGTTTCTTGAAGATTGGCGGGAACTTTCCTTCGTAACCCAACAACTGAGCACCCGCCAGAACAACCTCCTTTGTGTAAGAGATAGGGTCAGCAGCTTCATCTGTGATGTTCAGGCCCTGCCTAATATCCTCTTCCTCAATCACAATTGGCCTGTTTTGGATTGTCGCAGTAATCCTTGTTTTGTCTGAATTGACTCTGGCAGACCCCCAAAATTCTCTAACCAGCATCTCGTCAATCAGAACATTCGTCCTTAGAGCATAGTTGATCTTGCACGTGTTCATTCCAGCTACCAGTGAGTAGAATAGCTCCATGTGTTTCTCAGGTGGGTCCTCCAGAAAAGCTGGCATACAGTGGTCTGGTTCATATTTTATGTCTTGAATCAGCATTTCTTCTGCCATCTGAGAAAAACAAGACATATGTATCAGACATATTCATCAACACTTGATTATGTTTGTCAATAATTTGAAGTTCAATTGATTTACTCATTAAACTTTTTAAGTTCAGAAAAAAAAAACCTCAATTTAAACTTTCAAGCGAAGAATTTTGATTTTGAATCACAAATTAACAAACACAATGATTTTAACTTAACCACATATATAATTTTTTTTTTTTTTTAAAGAAAATTAAGTGTTTAAGCCTTTATATGGTGATTACGATTCAAAACATGGGTTTACGACTCTTAATATGGGTTTATGATCCAGTATTTGGGTTTACGATCCATTAATTGGGTTTACGATCCATTAAATGAAATCAGTTTAGCCCAGTCGTAAACATGTTGAGTCCGATCGTAAACACGGATCGCAAACACCGATCGGAAACAGTGATCGTAATCGCCGATCGTAATCGGCGATCGGAGACACTCAAACGACGTCTTCTTCGTAGCAACGGTCGTAAACGCCGCAAACCTCCATTTTTGAACCTGCAAAAACTCGTAACCTCATCAAAACCATCACACAAATGCATTCAACACTCATCGCACTACCTTTTAACTGTTTCAAACAAGAAACCGGCTTCAAATACACTCGAAATCGACTCAAACACGGTGAAAAAACTGAGTTAGGGTTTCGGACTCCAAAACTGTGAATGCACCGTCAAAAACAGTTGTTCAGAGAGGGGTTTTGAAGATTTCGTGGTCGGAAATGGATGGCGGAGGCGTTGGAGTAGTCCGAATGAGATTTGGTGGTCGGAGGCGGGTTCGGTGGCAGTTTCCGGTGAAGGGTGACGGCGGCGCTAGGGTTTCAGGGCGGATCGTAATCGGAGAGGTGAGGGGAGAGTGAGTGTCGTAAACCAGATCAGGGTATTTATACCCCTTTTGTAAAAATTTCATTTAAATCCCTTTACCTTCAAAAAATTTCAAAAACTCTCCCAAACCTTAAAATTTCTTAAAAAATGTTGACTTTGAGATAAAAAGAAATTTTAACGAAGCTTCCCCTCAAACTTAGCCCCGAGTATCTGATCTAGATCAAAAAATAATAAAATAAAAAAAACTTTAAATATTATAAAGACTAAAAACAAATTAAAAAAAATTGATAAAACACAAACTTAAGATAATCTATAAGCTAGATAAAACAAACTTACCTTGAGTTTGATATTTTTCATGGATCAAACCAGACAGATCATTAACCGAAGAACCCTTTTCAGCTTTCCGTTACTTGACGCTCTAAACGATTGCTCAAAATTTTATATCATGTAAACTCACATCCAGTTAAAACATTTTAAGTGCTTAAAAATATGGTACATTGTTACCGTTATGTTTATCAGTCCCCACACCCAATTGTTCATAGCAAAACCTACCCAACCTCAGAGTTTATTGAGGATTCACAAACCCCCAACTTGAGGAACCATGCAATGCCACATTGACTACCACTTATTTTATAATTATCCGTTGATGATCAGGTCGGCCGCATAAGCACGCAGAGAAGACCAACAAAATAATTGACTTTATTTTCAACACTATATTTTTTGATTTTCTTTTGACTTTTCATTTTTTCTTTTTCTTTTTCTTTTGACTCTTTCTGTGGTGTTGTCATGTTAGCATAAACATGGTGTGTGAGAGAGTGAATACTAGGTAATACCACTCTCAACCCGTTTTTGCTGGGACTCAGTCTTTTAAACTATGTAAACTAGGATGGAAAGCTAAACACGTATAGAGTTTAAGATTATTGCACTTACATGGATGATCATAGTTTTTGATTTATCTTACCGAACATCATCTTTGAGACGTCTTTCACTTCTGCCTTACGCGTGTCAGTCTCCGATCGTCATGGAAATTTATATCACTTCCTACCGACTCAAGGCAAAACAAAAGACATCATAAAAACCTCAAACAGATATTTTTGTATTTTCTGAGACAATTATATTTCTTCCCCTGTTTTTATGAGGCTTTTGAAAAACAAACACTATTTTTGGAAATTTCCTGATTTTTTTATTTTTATTTTTATATTTTTTATTTTTTTTATTTTTTTTTTAATTTTCTTAAAAGATATTTACAAACACAAATTGATCAGATCATTCCTCGAAGGCAATCATCCGAAGGCCTTCGACGCACATTTCAAAATTTGGTCGTGGGAGGGGTTTTGTGAAGATATCAGACACGTTTTGGTCTGAGCTTACCTTCTGAAGCTGAATCAACTCCCGATCATAACAATCACGTATGAAGTGTACCTTGATGTCTATGTGCTTTGTTTTAGAGTGATGAACGGGGTTTTTCACAATTTCCAGAGCAGCAGCATTATCACAGAAAATTGGAGTGTTAATGAATTCCATACCGTAATCCGTGAGCTGATTCTGGATCCACACTACCTGTGAAGTACCGGCAGATGCGGCCACGTACTCAGCTTCTGCAGTTGATTTGGATACGGTATGCTGCTTCTTGCTCTGCCATGAGATGAGTCGATCGCCCAAATATTGACATCCTCCCGTTGTTGACTTCCGATCCAAGTCACTGCCTCCATAGTCACTGTCAGTATAAGCATACAATTGAAAGTCAGTGTTCTTTGGGTACCAAAGACCAAGCCGAGGCCTGCCCTTTAGATACCGAAATATACGTTTAACAGCATTCAAATGAGAAAGTTTAGGGTTAGCCTGATAACGAGCACACAAGCAAACTGCATGCATAATATCTGGCCGACTCGCTGTTAGGTACATCAGAGAACCAATCATTGAGCGATACATGAACTCGCTTACTGACTCCCCGTCTGCATCTGCTGACAAAAGAGGTCGGGATGCCATTGGAGTTGAGATCGGCTTTGAGTCTTGCATCTTGAATTTCTCTAGGATCTCAGTCACATACTTGGCTTGATGAATAAGAATCCCAGATTCATCTTGTTTAACCTGCAAGGCTAGGAAGAAACTCATTTCCCCCTGATCGCTCATCTCAAACTTCTTCCTCATAATCTCTTCAAATTCGGTGCATAGATCTTCATTCGTTGATCCATAAATGATGTCATCCACATATACTTGCACCATTATAATGTGATCGTCCACCCGTTTTCTGAACAACGTCTGATCCACCACCCCTCTAGTATACCCATTTTCCACCAGGTGTGTTGACAACGTCTCATACCACGTTCTTGGAGCTTGATGTAAACCATACAATGCCTTATCCAGCAGATACACATGATCTGGATGCTCCTCATCTATGAACCCAGGTGGTTGAGTCACGTACACCTCTTCATTCATCTCAGCATACAGGAATGCTGTCTTCACGTCCATCTGGTGCACCGTAAAATTCAGATAAGATGCAACCGCAAGAAATATCCGTATGGCTTCCAATCTTGCTACAGGGGCATACACCTCATCATAGTCAATTCCATGTATTTGACGGTGACCTTGGACAATTAACCTTGCCTTGTTTCGAACGATTATACCCGTGTCATCTTTTTTGTTCTTGTACAACCAACGGGTGGGTATAACCTTCTTGTTATCTGGCCTCTTGACTAGCCGCCACACTCCCAGCTTTGAGAATTGATTCAATTCGTTGTGCATGGCCTCGATCCAGCTCGGATCTCTGAGAGCTACCATCACATTTGGAGGCTCAATCTGGGAGATAAAGCACGAGTACATGCAGACATTGATGTCTCCCGTGCGGCTTCTAGTTCTAACTCCCGACGTCACTGGTCCAAGAATATTGCTGACCGGATGGTCCTTGTTGATCCTTGAAACCTGAATATCTGGCACAGACACTGAAACAGGCAGATTAGAATTTACAAGATTATCATTTATATCACTAATACCTGAACCTTGTTGAATTTCTGAATCAACATCACACGTTCCTGAAGTTCCTGAAGCATCTGCGTTGACATCTGCGGTGACAGTTGTTGGAACTGGAACTGGGGCTTTATCACAGACTTTTTCAACAGAAGGTCTTGATTCAGAAGGCTGTGTAATAATCTCTTCTTCTTCCCCCAAATTATGAAGATCATTTGAAAACTTAAAACCCTCAAACAGAGACCCATAATTAAATATCCAATCTGGTCCAGTCCCTGCATCCGTCGGGTTGTCTTCAAGCCAGTCCACATTGAATGCTTCAATAATCAAGCCGGTGGTCTTGTTATAGACTCGATAAGCACTATTTCCTGAGTAACCAACGAAATAACACTCATCTGCTTTCGCCTCGAATTTCCCTACGTCGGACTGAATCAGCACCGTGCACGGACACCCGAAAGTCTTGAAATAACCCACTGTCGGCTTCTCTTTGTAGATAATCTGATATGGAGTTTTCTCATGACGTTTGTTCAACAAAACCCGATTTTGCACATAGCATGCTGTGTTGACTGCTTCAGCCCAGAAGAAGATTGGTAGTTTTGCTTCACACATCATCGTCCTTGCAGCTTCAATGAGTGTCCTATTCCTTCTCTCGGCTACTCCATTCTGTTGTGGAGTGTAGGGAGCACTAAACTGTCTCTCTATGCCTTTAGCCCCACAAAACATATTCAACTCAGCATTCTTGAACTCCGTTCCATTATCTGATCTGATAGCTTTGACCTTCTTGTTCAGCTGGTTCTCTATAAGTGTGACAAACTGCTTCACTAGGGCTGGAGTTTCATACTTGTTTGACAAAAAGTAGACCCAAGTGAATCGTGAGTAGTCATCTACAATCACGAGGCAGTAAGAGAACTTGCTGATGCTCTGAACTTGCATAGGTCCAAATAAATCCATGTGTAAGAGTTGTAGAACTGACGATACTGAATTAGCTATCTTTGGCCGATGTGGCAACTTGTGCTGCTTCCCCTTCGCACATGCCACACATTTTTCAACCGTTGAGAAGTCTTTAATCGGCAGCTTTCTGACATGCTCTCCCTTCGCGAGCTTGGTCAAATTCTTCATATTAGCATGCCCTAGTCGTCGATGCCACAACATAGCCAAATTTTCATTCTGCTTCGATATGAGGCATGCTTCTTCTGACGTTGGAGGTTTGCTCATGTTGAGAAGATATGAATTTGATCGTCTTGGAGTACGCATCAGTACGCACTCCTCGGGAATCTTCACACCAGGCTTCAAAATAATACATTCTTTTCGATTGAACATCACAGAATAGTCCTTGTCACAGATCTGAGACACACTCAGCAAACTGTGAGACAGTTCCTCCACATAGTGTACGTCAGAAAATGACAGATTTCCACTTCTCACCACTCCCTTCTTACTGATTCTTCCACCAACACCACCTGCAAATGATACACCACCTCCATTGAAGTCCTCTACATCTTCCAAAAGTGACAGATCTCCGGTCATGTGTCGAGAGCAACCACTATCAACGTACCAGAGATTGTTGATAGACCGTCTTGGCTGTCCCTACAAAAGTCAGAAATCATTGAGATCCAGGTACCCAGGCCATAACAGATCTGGGCACACCATTAGCATCAATGTAGTTAACTAGTTGGTGGATCATTTCAGATTTGGATTCAGACACATTTGCATTCTGAATGTTGACTTTTGGTTTCCAGGTGGTTGGTTTATCTGGTTTCAACACAGTTATTGATTTGTTCACAAACACAGGTTTCTTCTGTGGAGAAGTGACTTTTTTACCAGCAGGCTTTTTAACCGGTGTCCACTCAAGTTTTAACTTTGTATACACAAGTTGTTTCGTTTGGGTGACATTATTTTGTTTCAAAACCTGTTGCTCGGCTTTCGCTTTGCCATTAGGTTGATTAATTCTTTTCACTTTAGCCACTTGTTTTTCAACAAATTCTGGTTTTGTCTTTTGGTAGACTCCTTTAGTTTGAAAAGTTTGTTTTGGAGTTCTGGTCACTTTCCACTTATCCACAACAGGCTTTGTCACAGGTGCCTTTGCGTTTGATACCTTAGACTGTTCAGTCTTCATTGGTTCAACACGCTGCTTTCCCTGAAACACAGCTTGTTGCTTCTGCTTTTGTTTCTGTTTTTCACCTGTCATCATCTTTTCCAACATACTAGTCCGTGGATTTTGTGGATAGTATGGTTGGTAAGGTCTGTTCACACAGTTAGCTGCAAAATGTCCTGGCTTCCCACATTGAAAGCAATTCATGAGTCTAGGCCCATTGACATGGCTACAGAGGTATGAACGTCTTGGGTAAGACGACTTCCACTCTGGCTTATCATCCCATTTGTGTATGACACGTTGTTTTTCCTTATCAGATTGTGTAATTAAACAAAATTGATCCGATTTGGATTTGTTGGTTCTATTAAAAGCTGACACAACCTGGGGATAAGCAACGAAGTCTTTGGGCTTAGTCTCACGACCAATTTTTGTGTTAGGCACACGAATTTTAAAACCAGACACTTTTTCATTAGATTCTGAAACATTTTTTAACATCGATACAGCTACTTGTTTTGACTTGGATGTTTCTAGTTCTGACACAAGTGCCATTACATCATCCTTAGGTAAACATAAACTAGAACTATTAGAACTACTAGACGCATGACTCTCATCCACTCTCTGACACTCTTCATCCTCCTCAGAAATGTCATTGATTTCTACTTCATCTGCACAAGAAACAGATACATCAGAAGTACTCACACAGTTATTCATTGAAGTATTGGATGGGCCTGCTTCACATGGGTCTGTCATCACTCTATTCATTTTACCCAACCCATAAGTCATGTGTTTTTCATTCTCAATTTCCTCCTCAGTCAAAGGCTTCACTCCAACCAAGACACTATCTAAGGGAGGTCCTTCTTCATGCATTTCCGATGCCGATATATCTATCTGATCCTCCTCTAAGATCATTCCTATGACATCTCTAGTTTTGTCTTGAGGAACAACATTCTTGGTTGCAAAGCTGATTCCTATTCCACCTTTGTCCTTTCCCATTCTAACCTCAGTTATGCAATTATCTAAGGATTTACTAGCCTGCAACATCCTTTTGCTTCTCATAAAGTTGATATCAAGTTTAACCTGCATCTCATTGTTCTTATGCTTAAGTTCTTCTATCTGTTTACTTAGCTCAGCTATTTCTAACTTAGCATTGTCATACAAATAGGCATTTTCAGTTGCAAGGTTCTTATACTTAGCTATATCTAGTTTCTGAGCTTTAACCTTTTCTTCATTCTTATGCCATCTACCCTTAAATGAACTCTTTTCACATTTTACTTCAAACAATTCAGATTCAAAGTTTTTGCAATATTCTCTAAGAGTAGTAATTATACGATCACAAACAGAATTAGAACATACCTTGGTGTGATCTGCAGACATTGCTTCATTCTCCTCTGGTTCCTCTGGTTCATCATCAGTAACCACAAAAGCATGCTCCTTTTCATCCTCATCATCATCCAAAGTTGTCATCATAGCATGCGTCAAACTCAGATCCTTCAGCTGTGGGGTCCAGTCATAGCCACCACCTTCTTGCACAACTAAAGCACTTGTCTCTGCCTTTCCCTTCCCATCAGCTGGCTTCTTCATCTCTGCTCTCTCCTTCCTTGGTTTGCTGCACTCCCTAGCAAAGTGCCCATATTCATCACAATTGTAGCACCTAAGCTTTGTCTTATCAAACCCCATTCTGATCTTATCTTGATCCTTCCAAACATTTCGCCCCGTAGTAGCCATGAACTTTTTAGCCCTGAACACTGCCATAGCCATTTGCCAAGAGACGTCCAACATTTCCACATCTTCTGGATTAATCTGATTAAGCTCCCCCGAAAGAATCTCAGAAGGAATTAGTGTTCCAGCCATTAACGCATGATAACTATTCATGAATCCCATACCCAGAGCAAAATTGGGATCGTTGTTAGCTTCAGAAGTATCGCCTCCACTTGAACCTGATTGGGGTTGTGCCACAAATGCCTTCGTTTGACTCATTGAACTTGATCCACCTGCTACAGCATTTCCTTTCTGCTTCTCATCAACCTCTTCAGACAACAAAGCTTGATTCAACTTCCCCGCCAAACTTAGTGAACTTATATGATTCAACTCACGCTGCTTATCATCAATCATCTTGGACTTCAACTTGTTGATCATTTCATCCAAAGACAGTTCACTCAGTTTGTTGTTGTCCTTAATGATTGAAATGTTGGTGTTCCATGACTTAGGCAAACTGTTTAGGAGCTTCAAATTTTTATCTTCCAATTCCGGTTCCACTCCATAACTTGACATCTCAGCCATTAGAGAGACAAATCTTTGCACTTGTGCTTCAAAGGATTCACCCTGGATATGATTAAACAAATTGAACTTTTGCTTCAACATCTGCTTTCGACTTGCCTTGATGTCTGGGTTTCCCTCATAAGCCACTATCAATGCATTCCACAGTTCCTTTGCCGTTTTGCAATGCTTAAACCCTTGAGCAATGTCCGGTGTCAATGCCATGGTCATTATCGCAAAGGCCCTCTCAGCCTTGTTACACCTCTCCCAGTCATCATCCTCAAATTCATCTTCAGTCTTTTTCTTTCCTGATTTAGGTCCTGCTTGATGAATAGGTATATGTGGTCCATTTAGAACTGCTCTCCACAACCTTAAATCAACACTCTTCAAATGGTTCTCGAATCTATATTTCCACTCTAAGAAGTTATCTGCTGAAGTTAGTCTTGGTGGACGAGTTATAGATCCGATCTCGAAGTCCAATTTCTGATACATGCTTGGCTCAAAATCCATTTCAAAAGCTTGGGAAACCTACAACTAAAGTCCAAAAGAAAATGAGATTACGGTCAAAAGTCTTGATTACGATCGTAAACCTTGATTACGATCGAGAACACTTGATTATGAACCAAACAAGTCGCAAACACCGATTACGATTGAATGAATCGTAAACACCCGATTACGATAACGGATTACGACTCCGTTAGTCGTAAACACAAATTCCGATTAGAAATAGTCGTAAACTCCAATTACGATCAGATTTGATCGTAAACAACGATTCCGATCACGCGATTCCGATGGGCAGTATCGTAAACACCGATTACGACAAGGAAAAGTCGTAAACACCACTTGTACGACTCGTAAACGCCAATCTCCGGGTCGTAAACACGTAAAAAACCAATCTTGAACTCGTAATCGTAATTCCGATGCAAATCTTCAAACAGTAGCAGTCGTAAACCTTCAAACCAACCCAGAAACTTGTCGTAAACACCCAGAAACAGCAGTAGCAGCAATCGAAAACCTCAAAAACCTTCGAATCTTCAAGAAAACTCGAACACAAACCCAGAAAAACAGAAACCTTCTTGAATCTATATCGTGTGAGCCTCGAATCGATGATTCTTAGCTCTGATACCAATTGTAGGTCCGAGATCAACCAAACAACACGATATCTAGACGAATACGAGTGCGGAAACCTCGTATAAGCTTGATTCAAGAACCAAGTAGAAGAAAGAAACTAGATCTAATGCAAAGATCTAGTTTTGAATGAGAAACACTACTTGATGAAGCTGATCGTAAACAAGAGAGCACACACAGAAATCGTAAACTTGTATTTTGTATTGAAAAGCTTAGTTACAAAGAAAGACAAATGGGTTTATATATACCCATACCCTAATCGTAAACCTAGCAGGCCCAAGAAGCCCAAATCGTAAGCTAGACTAGTCCAATTACAAGATAAATAACTAGCCCAAATCAAAACTAAGAAATCCCAATTACAAATGTTCATGCCTTAAATAAGTATAGCCCAACAATAGATATGAATGAGATTAAGAAGCATCTGGGTCTACCTATTCAGATGAGCGAAGCTGAGATTGACTCCATGACTGACATTTCAAAGTTTACAACAGGAGGAGAAGGTGGTAGTGGTACTGGTGGATCTGGAGGAGCAGGTGGAAGTGGTAATGGTGGTAATGAAGAAGCTGGTGGTAGTGGTGCTGTAAATGATGAAGATCTTGATGCAATCAATGTGAGTGATGTAAATCTTTATAGTTTTGAAACAGACAAACAGCCAGAGATCGTCCAAGCACAATTCCACCACCTTATTGATGAAAGTGATGAAGAGGCTGAAATTGATGATCTTTCAGAGCCTGAAAACTACTCTTTGACTGAAAATTCCCTGACTTATCAAGCAAAAATCAGCTCTGTCAGTCAAGAAGTTATTGAATTGAGAAGAGAAGAATGGTTCACCAAGCCTGAAATTGAAGATCAGACTCCTTTATTTCAAAATATCTCACAACCGAGGAGGAAAGAGTCTGATCGTCACATTATAAGCTGGAAATTCAATGCAGCTATTCATGCCTTTATGATCAAAAGGAGAGGGGGCAATATCTCATATATACACAAACGTGATAGCTTCAAGACCTTGCCCAGATGGGATCTGAGGAGGTTGGCAGAGCTCCCCCTTATTGATGAAGACCAAAGTGGAAGGGCAATAAATTTGAAGATGATGCTGCAGCAGGCTGCGAAAGACGATTTTGTGTCCTTTGGGTATATGAAAGGTGAAAGGAAGAAGTCAAGGACTGAAATTGATGAAACGTCTGGAAAGCCCAAAGTTTACTTAAAGTTCAAACCTGCTAAATGTCACACCCCCAATTTCCACTAACGGAGTATAACCGTGTGGAGTGTGATCCAGACCAGGATCCCAGACTTTAGTCACAACCAAACCATAACAGAATTTATAAATTAACATAAAGTTTTTTGTTACAGACCAAAATAGTAAGTTCAACAGTTCAGCGGAAGCATAAATAAAGTTTGCAGTTATGGTGTTACAAAACGATGGATTTGAATATTTAAATTTTTCCAAGTTTTTCAAAAGGTATCCATAGGAAGTACTGCCGCCACTGGTGCCGTCCATGATCCACCTAACGACCTGAAAAGAAATCAACAATCAAGTGTCAGCCAAGGCTGGTGAGTTCACTAAAGCAGTCTACCCGTCACAAGTAGACCAAATGTTTATGAATAAAGACAGGTAAAACACAATCAATATCATAAGACCAGTAAAATTCCATATCGTAGGTAGCTAGCCTATAGGTATGTACACCTGAATTGTTCGTAACCGAAGCTGACAATGTTTCTGATAGGGAATTCCTATGAACCTTGCCTTCCCGTGTCTTGAAGGATCACGGAGGGTAGGCTAACATTGGTCTCAGTCCGACCGCCAGTCGGGAGGGTGCATCCTGTGCACCGCTGAGCGGGGGTGTCAATCCCCAGTAGTACTACTCAATATTACCTCGCTATTGTATATTAACGGCCCGAAAGTAAGGACTTTTTATAAATAAAGTTCAATTCAGTGAAACATATGATATTATGTCGGAAATTTACCCAGTAAGAAATACCTTACCGTTTGGGTCACCATCCTTACCGGATGCAACCACCTGCGCGTTATCGTCCCTGAACGGACATAACAATAATATAAATGAACTCACCTTAGGTTGCTCGGCTTACTCTTCAATAAATTCGGTTATGATTGCTAACGAGGACCTAATAATCACATTAAGGTCTTAGGTGTAAGGTTGTGTTTAAATTCTTAGCACGTTGGAAAATACGACATGACATAACGACACACGACACCGTTGGTTGATCATACGCAAGTGTTCATATACATCAGAAGTCAAAGCATGTATCATGATAGTATAAAGCATGCAAGTCACGGTATAACATCCAAGTAGATTGCACAAGTTCGGATTCTAGTCACAATTTCGCTAGCAGTTTCGCTAGGCAGTTTCGCTGTGTGCTCGGGCAGCACTTTCGCTAGGCAATACCCGATGACACAGTTTCGCTAGGCTAGTTTCGCTCGAAACTGTTGGCACAGTTTCGCTAGCCTAGTTTCGCCCGAAACTGGTTTGAACTTTCGTTCAGGGAAATTCGCTCGGTAGTTTCGTTCGGACAGATCTGGTTGGTTTACCCGGCGACACTACAGTTTCGTTACATAGTGTCGCTGGATGAAGATATACATAGTTTCGCTACCTAATTTCGCCTGATGAAGGCACAGTTTCGCTAGTCGCTAAAAAAACCCGTAAATTTGACTAAAAACCTTTCTAACAGCTTCTGTACCTCATGCAATTCTATATCTAGCATACCTAAATGTTTACCAACATCATGGGAGCAATTTTAACACCTTAAACATGGTTTCTAGTCATCAAATCATCAAGAATGCATTTTCACATAAAGGAACCTAACTAGCATGGATTTTCATATTGACATGGCAAGTTACAGAATTTATGTTATGTCTAGCACCCTTAAGCATTTTAACAGAGGCATACACCATTGCATGTAGATTTGGTCATCTAATTAAGTAAAGCACAAAGAGGAATATAGAATAAGTGGTCTTGGGGACTCACGGTTGATCTCCAAGCTCGAATGGATGATGATCGGGGCTGGGATTACGGCGGTTCGTGTTGTTCCCTTGCTGGTCAGAAAACTCCAGAGAAGGAGAGAGTGCAGAAGTGTGTGTTTTGTGAGGTGCAAGTAAAAATGAGAAGTTTGGCTTGGGGTTTCTATATATCTGGTGCTAGTTTCGCCGGCAGTGTCGCTGGCAGTTTCGCTAGCCACGCGAAACTGGTCATGCATTAGCTACCGGGCGAAACTGTAATTTCGCTCGGTAGTTTCGCTGGCCACCAAGAAAGGGGTCAATTTACATTCTAAGTAAGATAAACACGATTTCTCGATAATTCACATAATTGCACAATTAATTAAATAAGCATGTTGCATTACTTCATATAGTGGTAATAAGTAACAAATCATATAACACATATGGACGGGTTCGATGATCAACCAAAAGTCGTGGACGTATCCGGTCTGTTAAGTATTAGTTACTACTTGGAATGTGACTAACGGAGATAATGGAATTAACGGAAAAACTTAACGGAGTTAACTTGGGAGGTTACAGTTGTCACACTAAAACTATGAACAGAGTCAGAATTCCAGATCAACAACTTTCAAGGCTGCAGTTATTCAAGAAATGGTTTTATGATAATCAAACCGGTGAGGCAGTTATCCGAATTGGAGAAGATGCTGAGATTAGATTGTTTGATCCTCTGGAAGTCTTTTCATTTAGCAACGACGATCTGAAGACCTTATGTGAAAATCCAATTAGATGTGGGGCAGGAGATGACACAGCTGAAGAGGCAAATCTGTTTATGAGAGTTGCCAACAAAGCCCAGGGGATTGTCAAAGAAATCAAGGATTTAGCACAAAAGGTAAGGGCTGATGAAGACAAAATGGAAGAAGATAGGGATTTGGCTAACCAGATGAACAAAACCTGGGGCGGTCTTGGAGAATCATCTGAACAAGTTGAAAAGCCGGCTGATGTCCCTGTTGCTAATGTGCCAACTGTTTTGGGGGAATCAGAGGCTGATGTCCCCGTTGCTAATGAGCCAACTGTTTTGGGGGAATCAGAGACTACAGATTTGAACAAAGAGCCAAGCACGATTGAAGCCGGAGCTGAAGAATGAAGATCAAGAGGCTGAATCCCTCCCTAGGGGGAATATTGAAGATCAATGTAGGGAGGAATTCATAGTTTTTGTTAAGTCTACTTGTTTAGATTAGCTTTATTGTAATCTTGGTCTTTTGGGTAGTTAGCGAAACTACCGAGCGAAACTGTTGTTTCGCTCGGTATCTAGATTAGTCGGTCTCAGTGACAGTTTCGCTTGGCCAGCGAAACTACCCAGCGAAACTGTCTACTTATGTGTATAAATAGTAGCCTTAGTGCTCTCATTTGTAACTTTTGCAACATTCTCAACCCTAATACAGTTTTCTGCATATTTGGTAAGTTTGGTGACGGCTAGGAGCATTCTATTACATCTTTGTAGCTTTTTGTTCATCTCTTATCATTCTTTTGGTTGATGTTGTGATTGTTCAATACTAGAAACCCATTTTAGCTATTGGAAATCATCATCTATTGTTGTTTGATTGGTTTTTCTTCTCAAAACACCATCATTAGCACTGATTAAGATCAGTGAGGACCAACAACTACCACCTCATATCACCACCACCACCAAATCTTTGACTAGATCTCCACAATCATCACCATCCACCACCCATCACCATCATCAACCACCCCCATCACCATAAAGATCTTCCACCCTACCATCCACCATCATTACAAATCCACCACCATGTCTCCCAAAGCCACTATAAATAGATCACCAAGTTCATTAATCAAACACCACAAACACTTCTCTTTCTCCCCTCCTTCACGGTTTCTCCCTCCGTCTCTTGTTCTCGGCTCACCCAAGGCCATCACAAGCCCACCACTACACCACCACAACTCCTCCATCACTCCACCACCGCCTCGTTACTATCTCATCACGAATCAACCATCACAACTCCACCTTTTCCTTTTGTTCAAGTGTCTGAAGTTTAGAGTGCTCATTCGTGTCCTTGGAGTTTTCCCGTCATTCACGTCAATTCATCACCTAGACTAGTGATAAAGGTAATCATCTAAACAATTTTTTTAAACATTTAAATGGTCATTTTTAATCATCCAAGTGTTCAATCAAGAGTGTTTCTATAAAACGATTTCGTAAACAAAAAGGGTTTCTAAACTATATTATGCATAAAGGTTTTTTGAAATAAACCTAAATTTTCTTTGGTGATTTAGATTCAAGTTGATGTTTATGTGTGAATATATATTCTTGCATGAAACTATGAATGTATAAGTTAGTTCTATGCATAAAACTATGAGAAACACCAATACAGACCCAAACAACTTCTATCAAGATAAAAGTGTCGACTTCATCAGTTATTAACTCGACCATAACATACAAAAACCGATTTTTTTATTCTAGAAATAATTTTAAAGATTTAGCTTTCCAACCTAAGTGGTTTCATCAATTTTAGTTAATATTTGATACCTCAAAAGCAATTAACAACATTAAAGATCAAAACTGCCATTTTTTTTTTATTGATTATTGGACTCACTTCCAAGTGTCATAAATTTATCAAAACAAATACAAATAAAGAAAACATTTAGGCCCAAATGTAGTATTTTGAGTTAACTTTAAAATTTGTATTATTTGGAAATTTGTCATGGAGATTTGGTTACTAAAACTTAGCCTTTTCTTATAATTGTTATGTAAAATACATGATGAACCTTTGTTTACAAATAGATTTTTTGGAAAACCTTAAACTTGTCATATACTCATGAACCTTACCTTTCCGGAAAGCTATAACATATATCTATTTTTCATAAAAATTACAAGACTTAAAGAGCTCATTGATTTGGTAAATCAGGACCCGAAGTTCACTCAATTTCCAACATATTCTGGAAAGGATTTCAAATTTAGTTTGCATGTGAGTTGTAAATCATGCTACATAAGTTTTATATGAACCTAATATGAAATATTATGTAACATGGAAAGATGTTATACATGCTTATATGAACCATAGACATGTAGCTAGAAATGCATGCTTTCATGACTTAAGAAAACCCGAATATGATTTTATGTGAAGTTATGATCTTGCAAGAGTAGTCAAGCATGGTGTGGTATATATTATCCATGGAAACTTAATTGTTGATTAACATAAAAGGCGTTAGGAAATTCATGCTAGAAAATGACATGATTATCGTAAGCATGAACGAGTGTTCACATTTACATGTTTATTACGTACACATTGTTAGTATTAATGAACATACGATATGATGGATTAATATTATGAAATAATTTAAGTAAATTTATATACTTGAATCGCATGTTGCCTCAGAATAATATCTTATGTGAACTCATTGTGGATCATGATATGTAATATGGAATATTATATGCTATTTGACATTGAGGATCTTTAAATATATGAAAACCAAGGGTTCCTTCTAAATTTGTCTCTAAAACTCCTTTAGAGTTATGGACAAGAAGAAAACCAAGTTTGAGATATATGAAAATATGGGATTGTCCAGTCAAAGCTAAACCTTATAATCATCAACAAAAGAAACTTGACATGAAAACGGTCAGTTGTTCTTTTATCAGATATCCCGTAATTCAAAGCGATACATATTTTATTACCCTTCACATGTCACACGTATTATAGAAACTCGTTATGTGGAATTCCTAGAAACCCAAAGGTCAGTGGTGTGACATTTCAGATTATCCAATTGATTGTACCCGATTCGATTTCCATTTCCTTGTAATCGGTAATTTATAATAAATAAAGAATCGCATTTCTCAATTCATGTTGTTACGCTTTATCATATGGTTATGTCTGGTTGAATCATTTAACATGATATTCACAATTCATTTCGATGTTTTCATTAACCGCAAATCGAATTTCTATTTCGTGCGTTTTCGTTATTAAGCAAAAACTGAGAACTCGAACGATCTACATACATATGATTCTTGTGGGTAGTACTAGTCACGCACACAAGTAAGTACTAATGTGGTATTGCGAAGGTTCAAGTTCTAAAACGCAGATTTCAATGTTTTGCTTGTTTTCGGTAGTTAATCGAGAAATTAGGTAATTTAACTGGAAGACTCATATAACACAATTAACATACTTCAAACATTCATTCATCATTTATCAAAGTCAAAGATTGATTTGTGTGGTTGAGCCGAAGTGGATTCTAAAATCTTTAAAGATGATGCATCCATGAAAGGTAAATTCTGAAATCTGTATATTTTGCTAAAAGATAAATCTCATTTGATTGAAACTGGAACTTCAGGAATGTTGTTTTCAATTTTGAAATCTATAGAATTCTTTTTTTGAAATATTTGCGATCAGTTTTCTTGAAATTACTGGTGTTATCTATAGATCTTGAAGAAATTAATGGCTTGATCGTTTGAAAAGTTTGGTTTCTTCCTTTTCATTGATTTCGAATAATTTAGTCACTGTAAGTGGATTAGCCACGGATAAAAACAACCATTTTAATTTGTTTCAAATACAATGTGTAGAAAATAAAGTGTATTGGTTGCGGATCATCTTTATATGCCATTTTAAAAGTTTCTTTTCTTCATTTTAGCTGATGTATGACAAAATCGAATGGTCCGTGGTATCCTGTTTTTTTTTTCTTTTTTGGTTAGCGTCTGGAAATCAAGGATCAGTTGCAATTCGAGCAGTTTTTAAAATTCTGTCGGTTTGCCCACTGTGCTGTTGTTAAACCATTGTGCGGCTGACCCCATTGGTCCTGCTTGCCTGTATGTGGTTTCGTTGGTTTTTAGTTTGCTGTCTGATAGGATTTTTCTTATGCGTTTTGCTGTTTTGGTTTGGAGTCATAGAATTTAAATGTTGGTCTGTTTTAAGTTGTTGTCAGTTCATTTATTTTATGCTTTATATCTGTTTTAGGCTTTTGTGCTTACAGGTGTTGTAAATTTCTTAAAGGGCATGCCTACTAGGTGGGTAAGTGGGTTGGTACATCCTGATTTTGCATCCATTTTTGGGTGGTTTCTTACTGTTTATAATGGTTTTGGTTATTGGCAACAACTTTCTGTTTTGGGACTGGTGGTTTGCTTTGGTTTGTTTGTTGTGTATGACTTCTTCGCGTATGCATCAGCGGAAAAACTTAGCTTCGGTCGAGGCGTGCTGTTCTGCCGTTCACAGTACCAGTTTAGATGGTCGTGATTTGGTTTAATTTTATCCCTCTATGGGTTGTTTTCGCTTAATTTTATGTGGTAGTTGTTATTCCGTTGCATTAAGCATGAAACTTACACGCTTTTGTTATGTTAGTGTAATTATCGTTGTTGGTTAGTGTTATACATTTTCTGGCTTTATGTGCTTTCTTATTGTTATTAAAATGCTTCCGGCCGACCTTCGATTAGCATTGAGTTTTTTCACATCTTCGATCTCACAGCACGACACCCCGTTGTTCTAGCCGCAACGCGCTAATAGTAAAGCTTGTAACTCAATAAATCCGAATCCATATCAGACCAATTAAACCAATTAAAACCAAATAGGAAGAATCGTGGCTATTGGGTTCGAATTAAATAATCGTAGCTAGTCCTCTTTCTTATCGACGTTATTAGGGTTCCTAAAAGGGAAGAACAGTAAGCACGATTATAAAAAAAATACATGTCATAGCCACGTCAGCGCCAACTCAGATTAAAAACTAACGGTGTTAGTATATTTAACGGCAGAACCATTCTAAATAATTAAGTAAAAAGTTGAAACGGGTTATATTAAAAAATAGAATTATTATAGGTCAATAGATAAAAATTGAAATTATTTTATTCCCATTTTTCTTAATTTTTTTTCTAAAATTCATGGATAGATGTGATCTTATCACTAAAAAAGTTGTTTACTTTTAAAATGATTATTAAATTAAATATTTAATTTTAAAATGATTAAATTTAGGATATCCAAAAAATTATACTTTTGACAAAATTTGCTCCATAAAATAAATTAACTTTAACATGACCGAACAACAGCCGGCCACGTTTGTCTACGTAAAATCGCGAAGCATCCTCCGAGTCTTCATCAAACAGCCAGCTCACGTTAAAATCCAACCGTCCATATCGTCCAACTAACTTTCACCACAGCCGTTAGATCGTTCCATATCGCCAATAAATATCCCTTCATCCCAACCTCATCTTTATTGCCGTGTTCTTCCATCTCTCTTTCTCTCAAGTATTTCTTTAACCTGTTTTCTTCAGATCTTGAATTTTCTTCATCATTGTTTACGATTTTGTCTTCATATTCGCGTAGATCGTTCTTCGATCTACGATTTGGCTATGGATTTGATGTGTTTTGGTGCATCTATCATTACTGTTCGTTGCGCCAGTCGGAGATCTAGATCTGATCATCTGTTTCACAAGGATGAGGTATGTTTTCTTAGATCCTGATGTGCTTTCATCGATTTGTTCTAGTTTTCGTCTATTTGTTCGATCTGCTTTCTCAAATCTGCTTGTTTGTATATCATCCATGATTTCTGCTGTGTTTCCTTACCTTTTCATATTAATTTTCGCTTGCTATAATCTCAGTTTTGTTGTTTGTTGAACAGATCTGATTATAACCGGTGTATTTCGTTGAATTTCATTGAGGATTTACTCAAAGAAGACGACATACGTGTTCTACGGCTACGAGTTTCATCGAGGATGGATGTATTTCGCGGATCTTCTTCCGATCTAGCCTCGCAGATGAGATTATTTCACGAGGAAGCAACCGGATCTTATCAGGTTAATAGATCGGCACCGATTATTGTTTTCAACTTGGATGTGATGCTGTACATATTAGTCGAAAGTTGAGCCGAATCATGTGCGTGAATCGTGATAGGTGAGAGGTTAAATCTGTAAGATCTAATTGTGCGTGATGTGTTGGTAGTCCGGCCTTTGCCATGTCAGGTGCGCTTGCATGGCAGGTCACCCAAGTTTTAATGGAATTCTGTTTTTGTTGTGATGGAAGGAGAAGGCACGGGGTTTGCCCGGCTCTCCTTCCATGTGTGCCCGTGTCTACCTCCCTATTATTTCCTTTTTACTTTTGCTCTTCGCCATAGCCGAACAAAATCTCAAAACGATGTCGTCCATCGGTACTAATTTCATATAACAGTTCTCCATCAAGTTGTGATTTCTGGCTTCCAGCCATGCACTCTGCAGCAAATTGTATTCGGATAAAAATATCAAACCCAGCAGCATACATCGGAGATCAATTTGAGCGTAAAGGTACATATAATCAACTTCTCTACTCAAGTTATATAAGCAAGCATGACTTTCTGCTACAATCAATTGCTCTGATTTTGTCCTTGAAAATTTCACTAAGTCGTCGGATTATTCAAATTTGTTAATTATTAATATTAAAAAAAAGTCTGGATGCTTTAAAATCCAACAAACTTGCAAACTCGTCTGATGCTCAAATGTATTCGTCGAATCTGGATGCTTTAAAATCTAACAGTGAATTATGCCACCATTTGTATTCGTCGAATTTGTTGTTGTGGGAGTTGGTTGACTTTTTTGATGTTCAATTGTATCCATTCATAATGATGAATGATTTACAATGAAATTTCAGGGCTGTAGAAGTTGTGCTATGATAGTAACTTCATGTAACAATTGGTAACTAAATCTGATTCATCTTTTAAATTACAGTTTCGTATATGGCCTCGTTATAATTTTTATTATTGCACATAGATAGTGTGTTTTGTTAAAAATATATTATATATTTGCTCACTCAAGGGGAAAGTTGTTGCCTGTGACAATTTCTTTACTTTGTATTACAATCTCATTTTTTTAGATTATGAAAATTTTGTTATGTACAGCTCTAACTTTTACAATTGATACACTTCAGTCAAATTTTGTACAGTTTTAACTTTTACGATTGATATATTTCAGTCAAGTTTGTAGCTTCTATAAATATGTTTTAGTTTTTTTTGTCATTGTATCTTTCTTGCAGGTGGTAAGCAATGTTCACCAGTGGCCTATTAGAATTTTTTGTATTTTCTGTTTATGGCCTATTAAAATTTAGTTCAATACCTCCTTTCACCCGTAAACGTTTTATTTGCTTAAAGGCTAAATATTGGAGTGCATTTTTAACTGTAAGGTCACATTGCGTAGGATTTTACCCAGTCTTATAGTTTCAGTTGTGAATAACTGAACACCCGAAATTACATTTTTGAATTTACATTTTCATTTTATAGTTTCAATTGTGAATTACGGAACACCCGAATTAAAATATATATATTTACAATTTCAGACGGTAAGTAAATATATGTTTTTATTACCTATATAAACAAACTTGATTAATATTGAATTAATATATGTATATTTATAATTTTATACAGTACGTAATTATGTCTTTATTACTTGTTATATAAATAAAAACAAGAAGTTTGGAGAAGTAATTAACATTATCTTTTATTTAGTTAATAAATTTTTGTTATATACAAGTAAAAATAAGATATTGGGAAAATAATTAAGTTCATAAGTAACCCGATTATTTCATTATTTAATTCTAATGTAATATTCTACCGTCCAGTCAAGTATTTTAATTTTTTCTTTATTATAATGGTAAATTTATTAGTTTATTTTTTATTTTCCTTCTAAATCAGTTTTTTTTGTTTAAACCAGCGTAAAAAAGTTGTTTTCTTGTTGATGTAATAATCAAATTTTTGGTTTCAAGCTTTTTGTCGCTTTCTTGTTATTTTCTCGTTATTTTCGTGTGGCTATATGTAGATGTAATTAAATTTGCATACACTTATATTATAATTATTATCATTATTATTATTCTATTACACTATTATTATTATTACTATTATTATTACATAGTATATAGTAATATTAATGTGTTTAATTACACATTTGTAATTATTTTTATATTTATATATCTTTATTTTTATAAAAATAGTACATTATATATTAATAAAAATAATAATTATTTGTTAAAAGGTATATATATTATTATTATTATATTAGTAGTAGTAGTAGTATTGTAAATATAAATAAACGAACAAAATAAATATAAATGAAAAGCTTGTTTAGGTTTGTTTGCTTGTACTTTAGCTAGCTGGAGTATTATCTATGGTTTCAGTTTGAGTTTGATTTCTGCATGCGTAAGGGCTTAGTTTGGGCTTGAGTTTAATTTACGAACGAGTTAAATTTTATGCTTGACCTTCTTACTAATATGCACTTCTTGTGTATATCCTTGTTTGCTATTATGATTTGTAAAATCTCCTATCTCCTTCACCTGGTAAGTCTGATTAATTTTCTTTCCTAACGCTACACTAGGAAAGTGCATTTGTGTTAAGTTTCATTTAATTTTTAAACTTTTTGAAAGTATTTTATATACTTTCATACAAATGTTCTCTTGGAAGGGAAAATCTTTTAATATAGACCAATATCAAGTTCCAAGCGCTTGATGCAGTCGCTCTGGGAAACCATCTGCTTGATGGACACTTCCAAAGTAACGAAACACTTAAAGGCAGCAAGCAAGGTAAGTTTCTCATTGATTTTTTTTATTTTCCTATAATTCTATTGACAACATGATAGTTGATGAGGGCAAAGGTTGGTATTTTTCTATTTTTTTTATTTTTGCTTTCTCGGATATCCCCTGTGTAACAATTTTTTATGTTGGTTTCTGGTATCTGTTATATGTGTCGATAGATCCATATGCTCGTTTGGCAAAGAGCGCCCATAGCATTGATGGGAGAATGGTGGTTCGATTCCACCTGGATCTTTTTAACGAACTTTTTATGGTGCAAAAATTATTGGTTTATATTTCACTAAGTTAGTAGCTCATCACAAGTTAAATAAATATTTGTAACATGATAAATAAAAAAATTGATAAGATATTTGGAAAATATGGGAGAGATAATTTATAACAATTTTGTCTTTGTTAAACTAATGTTGATTTTTTATCAAATTTGTCTTTCTTAATATATAATGTTTTATTTTTGTTGTTGTAGTTTAGGTTATCTGGTTGCTGGTAAAAAAGTTACATAACTGATATGGTCAATTTAATTGTTATAACAACATACAAAATAATTATCTGATAGTAAAGTAAATTTGCTTAAACGTTGAGAGCATGTTACAAACTATTACAATAACAGTACAATTATTATTATTACGATTATTATTTGAGGTTTAAAGAGGTTTATTAAAATTGTTATCTGGTGGCTGGTAAAGAAGTTACATAACTGATATGGTCAATTTAATTGTTACAACAACATACAAAATAAATATTTGATAGTAGTTAAGTAAATTTTAAAATAATTATTTGATAGTAGTTAAGTAAATTTGCTTGAACGTTGAGAGCATGTTACAAACTATTACAATAACAATACGATTATTATTATTACAATTACTATTTGAGGTTTAAAGAGGTTAAAATACTAAAAGTTAGGATTTTAGAATTTTAATGTTTTTTTTTTGTTCTTGTTAATAGGGCAATTGCATATTTCTTCCTATAAAGTATAAACTTTATTAATTTCATATATACACAACCTAAAAATTCAATTGGATATATTCCATTCCTTGTTAAAAGATATTTGTAAATTTATCCATTTTAGTTTTTTTTACTCATAATAAACTATAAAATGACTCTTTTATCCTTATTCAATCAAATCCTATAAATTGCGTATATATCCATTTATTCTAAAACCATATAAATTTCATATATACCCGTTTATCATTTTTTGCTCTTCGTAATTGTTTTGTTTGTTTTTTTATTTATTAACTTTGGGGTTTCATGTTTATTTTACTTGTTCTACCAATAGTTCTCACCGGAAAGTAACCTTCTTATTTCGGTTTTATCTTATACTTAGTAATTATTTGCACAACATTTGACTTAAGTGTTGATGTTTTCATAACAATTAACATCGAAATTAATCAAAGTCCAGAAGCAAAATTTAGATTTTTTTTGGATGGCCAACAAATATACTAGAGTCAGCAAGATGCTAGAATTGCTAGAAAAGCTCATTGAGACCAAACAAGAACGGAATACATGAGAAATACTTTGAGAGAATTACTAAGAATTGCAAGTGATCAACATTCACTCGGGGAGCAACAAAAGCTCCCCCAAGACTTCTAAATGACGCTCCTAGGCGTTGAGCATGACGATTCCTGACCTTTGTGTCCTCAACATATTATTTTGAGTCATTAATTACCTCGAGCATTTCTTGTCACTCCCAATACTTTGCTGTAAGAGTAAAGCCATCGCTCCCTCCACATGACAATTTGATGACTTCCATGGATGCGTCTTCATGTGCATGAATGTGATATAGTTATCCCCACCCCGCCATGAAAGAAAATACTTGTGATGACAACCCAAAGAGAAATTATACACGAAACACAAAGTAAGAAACCGCCTAACCAGTTTGAACCACATAAGGATGAGACACACCACCTAGTTCCCAGCAATTATACACACCGAACAAACGCAATAACCCCCGAGAGGTGGTTCATATACACCCCAATACACAACCACACGAAGGTTATGAATATTCAGTTGAAATGTGAACGAGAGTGCAATTGTATGAATATTCAGTTGAAATGTGAACGAGAGTGCAATTGTATGGTCCAGCTGTCATCCCCGTTTGCTTTGCCGTTTACGTCTTCCATAACACTACCCGGAGCAAAATTTAGATGTTTTACTACATGTATCAAATAGAACCAGCATGAACAGGAGCAAAACTTAGGTGTTAACGTCATGTCAAAATCAAAATTACTTTTTGCATCAAATAGAACCAGCAGAGCAAAATTTAGATTTTGATCTAGATTTATCAAATGGAACCAGCAGGAGCAAAATTTAGATGCTATTAAAAAACCAAAATTTAGATGTTAATATCATGCTTCAAATAGAATGAGCAGTAGATGTTGCTTGCCACCTACGATTGCCAAATGCCCAAATTCGATAATCGACGGTCACCTACGGTTGCAAAAATCAAAAAATGAAATCCACTGTCAAAATTGAAATCGAGCGAGCAGAAGGTGTCCCTTAGGGGAGGGGGTATGGTTGCCACAAGGCTTCCCAAGCCATGCTAATCAACCAATAACATTGTGACATGTCAAATTTGTCAAAATGGGCAAGGCTTCAAGCCACACCACATGGTATGGTTGTGGTGTGGCTTGGGGAAGCCACCGAAAACATTCCAACTTCCAACATTCCAATTTTCAGCGGCTCTCGCCGGTTCCTTCTTGCCGCGGTAGACCAAAAAATCGGAGCCAGGTGGAGAGCCAACCATACACGGTATGGTTGCCACAATGAGCCGGCCGGCTCCCTTTGGAACCGCAAGGCGGTAACCCAACCATACCGCCCCCCCTTACCATACCTATTTGATTACCACCTCCAGCGCTAGGTTAACTGTTAGAAATTAACAATCGAATCAGATGAGAAATTGAATGAAAAACAATAGCAAACTTAATTGATTGATGAACGATTACAAATTGAAAAGAAAAACTCTCTCAAACTGACCTACAATCGCACAATTTATACACTATCAACTAACGGTAATAAACAACCTAAACCCGAGATAAAACCCGATTACAGGTTGTTACCCGGCCGTTAACCACTGATTAAAGAAGTTACAAGATTGACCCCTGCACTTATCCGACTAATGTAATTTCTGCCCAAACCTTGTAAATATGAGAATTACCCTTTTAACCCTCACATTTCTCCACCTAAATTCCATATTAACAAGGTCTTAACATAGAAATTTCAGAACATCAGCAACAAGATCCAATCTTCAAATACAACTCATTTGCAGAAAACCAGCCATAAGATTTCATAATAACATGATTTCATCATTAACATCTAGCACTAGAGGTCCAATGGACTTATGTACTATGATGTGAATTCATCACATTACCATAAATAAGGCTCAAAAACTGCAAATGTTGATCTTGTTTCATCCAACATCTAACAGCTCTAAGCACTTCAAGAACTTGGATCCTGGTAGAGGCTTAGTTAACATATCAGATGCATTGTCATTTGTATGCACTCTAACCACCTTGATCTCACCATTCTTGATTATGTCTCTTATAAAGTGAAGCTTGACATTGATATGTTTAGTCTTCTCATGAAAGACTCCATGCTTAGATAACTGCATAGCATTCTGATTATCACAATGTATCACAGTTTCTTCTATATCAATGCCCAATTCATTTATAAAACCATTTAGCCATATTGCCTCTTTCATAGCCTCAGTTAGAGCCACATACTCAGCTTCTGTTGTGCTTAAGGCAACTACAGGTTGAAGAGATGCTCTCCAACTAACCATTCCATTCAAGACTCTGAATGCATAACCTGTCATTGATCTTCCCCTGTCAAGATCCTTTGCATAATCTGCATCCACAAACCCTTCTATCTTCCTGCTTGAACTGCAACACCCATAAACTAGTCCAACTGACCTAGTCCCATTGAGATATCTAAGCAACCATTTGACAGCTAACCAATGTTGCTTTCCAGGATTAGCTAGGTATCTACTAACCAAACTGACCCCATAACTAATGTCAGGTCGGGTGCAAACCATAAGATACATCATACTACCTACAATATTAGCATAAGGTATCTGATCCATATAATCCTGCTCTTCAATGGTTTTAGGAGAGTCATCAGCAGAAAGCTTAAAATGTTGTGCCATAGGGGTTTTGACTGGTTTACAATCACTAAAACCATACCTACTCAGCAATTTTTCTAAGTAGCTGACTTGAGACAACTTCAATCTTTGATTATACCTATCTCTTTCTATTTCCATGCCCAGGATTTTCTTGGCTGACCCCAAGTCCTTCATCTCAAACTCACTTTTCAACATTTCCTTTGTAGCATCAATTTCCTTCATATCCTTACATGCTATGAGCATATCATCAACATAAAGCAGCAAGTATACAAAACATCCTGGCCTATACTGTTTGTAATACACACAGGCATCATAGCTACTTCTATTGAAACCTTGAGAAACTATATATTCATCAAACCTAACATACCATTGCCTAGGGGCTTGTTTCAACCCATACAATGATTTTATAAGTTTACAAACCTTATTCTCATTACCTGTTTCAATAAATCCCTGTGGCTGAAACATATAAATTTCTTCTTCTATATATCCATGTAAAAAAGCAGTTTTTACATCCATTTGGTCAAGCTCAAGATCTAGAACTGCAGTTAGAGACAGAATTGTCCTAATTGATGAGTGCTTTACAACAGGAGAAAAGATCTCAGAATAATCTATTCCTTCTCTTTGTGTAAAGCCCTTAGCAACAAGCCTTGCTTTATATCTAACCTGTTCTACACCTGGAATTCCATCTTTAATCTTATACAGCCACTTACAGGGTATAATCTTCCTTCCTATGGGTCTGTCAACTAATTCCCAAGTCTCATTCTTGTGTAATGACTCTATCTCATCTACCATAGCAGCCTGCCATTTCTCTCTATCAAGAGAATTAACAGCTTGATCATAGGTAGTAGGAGTAAAACTATCTTCTATTTCAGCAGCTAAAAATACAATAGCAGATAGCTGGTCCTCAACATCCTCATCCCTATATCTAAGTGGCTTGACAATTTTTCTCTTAGGTTTATTTAGAGCCACACTAGTCCCCTGAGTCTGTGCCTGACCAGTATCATCAGCATTACCTATAGAATAACCTACTCTATGAACATCACCATCATGACTTTGAGAGCTAGTACTACCCTGAGTAGAATAATGAGAACCTTCTATATCAGTACCCTCAACATTCTTATCACTTATAGGATAACTAGTGAACTCCACCTCAACTTGATCTCTATTATCACTTGAGTCTCCTGAATTTTCACTATTTCCCAAACTACCCTTATAGAATAGATTTTCTTTGAATACAACATCCCTGCTAACTATCATCCTAGGTCCTTCATCACTTAATTTCCATAGCTTATATCCTTTTACCCCATCAGGATATCCAATAAAAACACACTTTATAGCTCTGGGTTCAAGCTTATCATTTCTAGTATGAGCATATGCTATAGACCCAAATGTCCTTAAATTGCTATAATCTTGCTTAGCTCCTGTCCATACTTCCATGGGTGTTTTTAATTCTATAGCAGCAGATGGGGATCTATTTACTATATAAGCAGCTGTGTTAACAGCTTCAGCCCAAAAACTCTTAGGTAAACCAGACATATCAAACATACACCTAACTTTATCTAATAATGTCCTATTCATTCTTTCAACTAAGCCATTCTGTTGTGGAGTTCCAGGCACAGTTAAGTGTCTACTAACTCCACCTTTTCTACATAATTTTTCAAACTTAGCATTACAGAATTCCAGGCCATTATCAGTTCTAAGCTTTTTTAACCTTTTCCCTGTCTGATTTTCTACTGAGGTTTTCCAATCCTTAAACTTCTCATAGGCTTCAGCTTTACTCTTCAAGAAGTATACCCAAACTCTTTGTCACACCCCCAAAAATCCCACGCGCGACAACGCGCTGCAGGGAGCGTGACAAACCAGGATCGATGTCCATTAGTTACACCAAACGACCAATAATTAATAAAAGGTTGTATATTTTATTAAAATATAAATACAGAGTTTTACAAATGCGGAAACGTAATGTGCTGGAAGTATTTATTGTAAAAACACCGCCACCCAAGGTGACGTGGCTTGTTCAACGACAATAAAAGGGTTTCGAAGTCTCATGCATGCGTACTCGTGATACTCGAACATCTGCAACCTGAGAATAACATGCTAAAAAGTGTCAACACAAAGGTTGGTGAGTTCACAGGTTTATCAGTTCAAAAACAGTTCCAGTTTAATGTAAATCGACTGTTCAACAACAGTCCCAGTTCAGAGTAAATCAACTGTTCATCGACAGTTCAAGTTTAAGTTTAAGATTGATTGTTCAACAACAATCTAGTTGAGTTTAAGATTGACTATTCAACAATAGTCAAGTTGAGTTTAAGATTAACTATTCAACAATAGTCAAGTAGTAAGAGCATAATCACTAATATATATCAAATAGCTAGCTAGGCTATATACATGAAACTTCGCACGTTGATGGTCACCGAAGCTAACAGTTGTTTACAGTTTGCGCAGTTTGCCTTGTTGTGTTTAGGACGAATATAACACCCGTTCGATATCCAATCGTGTCAGCGCGACTGACCCGGGTGGGGTTTGTCAGACCCAGTAGTACTACATTATATTTCCCGCTATCATCATTAATACTAACGGTACCATAGGAAGGACTTTGTTGTATAGTGTGCTACAAGTACTTCAAGTGATATATAAAAGTCTAATTATCTCAGTTGTGTAAATCATGCATGTTAATCTCCCCCAAAAGGATTAAAACAGTAAAATGGGGCCGTGAAACTCACCTTAGGTTGCTCAGCAAAGTTTCCAGACAAACAGTTAATTCAAGTAGCAAGAACGAGTCTTGTGCAAGCAATCAATCACCTAACGAGCATGAATGTATAAGTGTGTGTTCTATAAACTATAAGTCTAACGTAAACGACACAAACGAAGGATCGTGGAATTCAAAGCAAGTCGAGGATGGCACTTGTGCCAAATCCGAGCGATTATCGAAATATCACGAGAAAATACAATGTATATCATTATTATATATTTTCCAAGTTCAAATATTCTAAGAATAAATATATATAATATATGTATTTACTAAACGTTCAAAAAGTGTTAATAACGAATTTGCAAGTACAATATATATTTATATATGTTAAAGGTTATCATAAAATGTCCGGTTATTTCAATAGAAATCCAACGACATAGGTTTATATATTAATTTACTCAAAATGTATATATTTATATATTTTACCTTTTATGTAAATTTTGTGTCAATATATGTTTATATAGGTGTTAAGACAAATATTTAATTAAAATAACAAGTAAAATATGATTACGAGGTTTTAATGGTTCAAAATATGTTTTTACGGGTTTAGGATACGTTTGGGGACAACTTTGGGACGCAATCTAGTGACCAATTGATTAAAAGATTTCAAAAAGAATAAAAACAGCGAGCAGGGAGGTCACTGGGTTCGAACCCGTGACCTCCATGTCACAACACAACAACTTACCACTCGGCCAGAAGCCTGATGGTGTTAAGGACTCGATCACAAACCTTTTATCCACAAGTAGCGACTAGAATTTGGGTTTTCAAAAGAAAACTATAAAAGAAATGGAGAGGCCGGGTTTAGAACCCGCGACCTCGAGGTTACCATGCGCGCTACAAACCACCCAGACGCCTGACCCGTTTGTGTTATAACCCGGTGTTTATAATATTTAACATAAAGCCAGATCGCATCATCTTCTTCATTCTAACCCTAATCTCGCCGGAGTTAAACTCCGGCCACCGGAAAATTGTTAAACATGAAACGAGGCCTATAAAACGTGCGATTAACATGTAGGATCATTTACCTCGAATCGGTGATGAAGGATTTGAGTGTTTTTGATGTCGAAACGAAACCCGAACGAACTCGAATACCAACACCGGGGTGAACTGTGATGCTCCGCGGTTGCTGCTGCGTTCACGATCACCGGGGGTGACAAACGAGGGTGAACCAGGGTGCTATAGGGGCTGAAACGGTGGTGGTTGATGGTGGTTTTTGGTGGGTTTTGCTTCACCGGAAAACTGGAAACCGAGAGGGAGGGACGAGAGGAAAAAAAAAGGTGCGACGTGTTGTGGTGCAACTGATCGACGAAGGTAATCGTGGACCAAGGTAATGGATTGCTAATTGTAACTTATTTTGGAATCATTAATCGAAATCATGCCGGAGTTATTGCGTGAGCGATGATCAGACTTCAGTTACATGATTCTTCAAATTCAAGTTTGGGACATTGACAGAATAGGTCCCTCCCTATTTTACACAATGGATTACAAGTTTGGATAATGATAATTGCAGTCCCTCTAGTTTTAATTAAATAAAAACATGTTTGATGAATGGCGAAATAAGCCCTCGAAGTTTTATAAAAGGTAACGACTCTAATGGAATTAACATGATATGTTTTTAACCACGAATATACGACGAATGTCAAAATATATAGATCGTATAACGTTTATAAGAAAGTATGAATTTAAATGACTACATAAAATCATAGAAAATAATTCCACTTCTCCATTTAGTTTCACATAAAATCATAGATAACAATCCTTAATTATCCATTTAAATTCACATAAAATCATAGGTTTTTAAATCTATAACCTCCATATATTCAAAGTATCTAAGGTTATAAATAATGACTTGTAATTAAAATCTTAACTTATGTCTTTAAATCACATAACTCTATCATTAAATAACTTGTAATTAAAATCCTTTAATTACATAAAATCATAAATGTGATTAAATTATGTTTTATATATATATATGTATATATATATATTTATTACCTAAAATCATAGGGTATAATTGTCACATAAAATGACGCAACGTTCACATGAAAACGTAACGTATGATTTACATAAAATCATAGAACAAGAATATCAAACGTCGAACCTAAGTGCATGCTCGTTTAGTGATTACTACACAAAACCCTAATTTGCTAAAGTCAACAAGTCAACACATAAATATTCACACAACATTTAATACGGTTTTACGTTCAGTTAATGTCAGAAAATGACCTGAAAAGTCGGATTGTCACAGTATCCCCTTGTTGAAGAATTTTCGTCCTCGAAAATTGCGTAACGCGGTAACAGTTAATGAGCTAGACACAAAGAAAAAAAAAAGAAAAAAAATCTCAGTTGTCACATCATCCCCTTGTTGAAGAATTTTCGTCCTCGAAAATTAAACCAGTACCTAAACTAGACGAAGGCTGAACCTTGAATAGTCTGGGATATTTCTTCATCATCTGATCTTCACGTTCCCATGTGAATTCAGGACCATGTCTCGAGTTCCAATGAACTTTAACGATTGGGATTTTGCTACGCTTTAACTGTTTAACCTCCCGGTCCATAATTTCTACCGGTTCTTCGATCAATCGAAGTTGTTCGTCCACATGCAACTCTTCAAGTGGAGTGATTAATGTCTCATCTGCTAAACATTTCTTTAAATTCGACACATGGAAAACGTTATGGATCCCACTTAGCTCTGCTGGTAGGTTTAGTTCATACGCCGATAGACCAACTCTTTTAACAATCTCGAATGGCCCAATGTATCTTGGGTTTTACTTACCACGTTTACCAAAACGCACTACACCTTTCTAGGGTGAGACCTTTAACAAGACCTGGTCTCCTTCCTCAAATTCCAAAGGTCTTTTCCGTTTATCAGCATAACTTTTCTGTCTATCTCGTGCGGCTGCCATACGATTACGAATTTGCACGATCTTTTCTGTTGTCTCGAGTACCAACTCAGGACCTGTGAGTTGACTGTCACCAACCTCGGCCCAACAGAGAGGTGATCTACACTTACGCCCATAAAGTGCTTCAAACGGAGGTACACCGATACTGGTATGATAACTGTTGTTATAGGAGAATTCCACTAAGGGTAAGTGTTTATCCCAACTTTCACCAAAATCAATCGCACATGCACGCAGCATGTCTTCAAGGGTTTGAATGGTCCTTTCACTTTGACCATCGGTCTGAGGATGATATGCAGTACTCATGTCCAGACGCGATCCCAATGCTTCATGTAGAGATTCCCAACATTTGGATGTAAATCGAGCGTCTCGATCTGATATAATAGAAACTGGTACTCCATGTCGCGAGACGATCTCCTTAAGATAAATTTTGCCTAATGTCTCGGAGGTATCAGTTTCCTTGATCGGTAGAAAATGTGCCGACTTGGTTAAGCGATCAATAATTACCCAAATTGTATCACATCTACTTGCTGTACGGGGTAACTTTGTGATAAAGTCCATAGCAATTCCCTCCCATTTCAACTCGGGAATTTTTGGTTGTTGAAGTAACCCTGCCGGTTTCTGGTATTCCGCCTTAACCTTGGAACAAGTCAAGCACTTGCATACGTAAGTGGCAATGTCGGCTTTCATCTTAGGCCACCAGTAAATCAATTTTAAATCTTGGTACATTTTATCCGAGCCTGGATGAATAGAATAACGAGACTTATGGGCTTCATCCATAATCAATTCCCTCAAATTTCCATACACGGGAATCCATATTCGGTTCGCACAATACCGAATACCATCTGATCTAATTTCCAATAATTTGTCCATACCCCGCAAGGATTCTGATACAATATTCTCATCTTTGAGTGCTTCGAGTTGTGCATTCCGGATCTGATCGGGTAATCCTGTATGAATAGTAAGTTGTAACGCACGATCTCTTCTAGGCTTGAGGTTATCTTTCCAGCTTAAGGCATCGGCTACTACATTAGCTTTTCCTGGACGGTATCTAATTGCGCAG
>JBCNJP010000002.1:1315317-1330865 GCA_039602395.1 Deinandra increscens subsp. villosa
TGACTAGAATGCTGCCTTATTTTGTTGTATCTATAATGCTAGATTGTTAGTTATGAAGGTAGGGGTAAGTAGGTGTGTGTTTCGTTATGTGCAGAAGGGTGGATGCATAAGTTGGCCTATTAAGTAAAACTTTTATATTAACTGCTCAACGAGTTGAGTTAGTGGGATGTTTATGTAGAATCTTTTATCATGTTAATATGTGTGAATTAGTTGCTAAACGGAGTTGAATTCATATGGAAAATTCATGTAATGTATGCATAAGTCATGCAGGAAAAATTATGGCCAAAATCCTGAGGATGGGTTGAAAGACTTAACATTTGGCTTAGCCCGGAATTGGTATAAAACCTGGAAAACTCTCTGTGAGAATGCAGGTATCACGCCACACGGCAAGACCAAGGTCGCGGCACACGATGATTTGCAAGGAAACCCTCGCTACACGCGTGGGATATCCTAAAATTCTAAAACTTCTTGTTGATGCTTATTTATTTATCCATTGCATAACATGTGAACTATATGTCATAATACTAATATGTTACTAGTGTTGTGATAGGTAATGAGTAAGGAGCAAGTCGGGCACGATCAAGACAAGCCTTTTGAAGAACCGAATATCATTTTGTGACGCCCACTCCCAGACTTGGCCCTAGGAGCGGTCACGCATCGGATTTACTCATGAACACAAGGTACAACAGAGATAACTAAAGCAGCGGAAATAAAAACTTTTATTCATATGCCAAGTATTACATAGTAAGAGAGACAAATACAAAAGAGAAATAAACATCTCCACGCCAGTTTTCAAAAATGTCTTCTCTTGATAGCTTGACATTGTCTTGATAGTATATACCACCTAGTTCCTGCTCACATCTCAGCCTTCCCTTTTTGATCCGAAGGTCCAGCCTCATCTGACATACATAACTTAACAAGTCAGCTTACGCTGGTGAGTTCTACGTTTTGGGAAAACTTTACCTTTCGAAGGCACATAGATTTGTCAAACACATTTCTGCAATTAGACAATCAAACACAAAGCATATAGCACAAATATTCACATATTCTAACCTCGTGAATGGACTAACCTTCTGTTGCTTTGTCATCCTTGTCTCATATTAACTGCTATCTTAGGGAAATAGTGTTTCTATTTGCTTTACGAACACATCGTGTAGCAATGGTCCCTTTAGTTTTGACACTATATAGCTTTGACGCTATCTGGCTTTGACGCCACTTAGCTTTGACGCTTTCTGGCTTTGACGCCGCTTGGTTTTGACACCATTGGGACAACACTATTTAACTTCTTGTTTCAGAAATCCCTTACTTACCAATCTTTCCTCGATTATCATTCTTAATCTATTTTACTAGAAACATCGAAATGGCAATCTATATTTCCTCTACTCATCATCGTACAATCAATAAATATAACAAGCAATTATAACAATTGAGAGTATTTTCACAAAACGTTATATATATCAGCCCAAAATGGTTTAAAGCATTTAAACAATTTAAAAGAGGGCTCATAGAACTCACCTTAGCTTTGCGAAGCTATTATTCTTGGGTTAAGTTCTCGTGAATCAGTTTCTTAATTCCTTTAACGTAATGTCCCTATCAAGACATCCTAAATGTTACAAATCACTTTTAAGAACTAACTCATTATCCAAAACCCAACTCTTTATTGGTTAATACCCTTAATAGTCAAAATGACCATTTTGCCCCTTTTACATATTTAGTCATATATCTTTCAAGTATTTGCTCCTTAATGTTTACCGCTCGTGTTTCCTCATGACCTATCATTTGGCGGAATTACTATGAGGAATAGTCACGGGGTTTGGAATTTGGTGACGATCGTTACCGGCCGTGTAGGCGTCATTGACGACCATGAGGCGGAATTACTACAATCGTTACACCGAGTAATTTAATTATAAATTACCAAAATTTGAACTCATACATGTTTAATATATATGTAAACATGTTACCATACCAAAATTCAAGTCCTTATACCTTCCGGATTATTTTATATTAAATATCCATATTCCGAAACCCTAATTACCCATTTTTCTCGTTTCTATAGCAAAACTCATTTTTATACAGAACCATCTTAGGGTATTATCTATTATGACATTTTATAATATCCCTTAAAATGGCAAGGCTTAATTCAAAACCGTTTACTCGATTTGGGCAAAACATCATCATGAAAACCCTAATCTTGACCCATTTCCAAAACTCATACGAAACCTTCACCAATTCTGAAATAAACTTAGGGCTTTCTTAAAACACATCAAATTAGGATTACCTACCAAAATTCAGAGCTTAATTCCCACCGATCATCCAATTTTACCCAAACAAGCTCAAGAACCCTAATTTGAGCATAGTTTTAAAAGTCATACTTAGAGATTGATTTAGCCAAAACTGAAAGAGGTTATTTTAGACGTTACCTAATATGCTTGACTGCAGAAATTCGGATCTTAACTCTTCACCGTTTGAGAGAATTGCTCGTTTGAAGATTCTGCGTTTTCTAGGGTTTTCTATGGAGTTTTTGAGTGATTTCCAGCAGATTTTGATGAATTGGGGCTGCTATATATAGCCATTAGAGGCGTCCCATGATCCTAACACGTGCCTAGGTGAGTAATCAAGTTAATTTGACGCGTGGATGGTGATTTGGTGCTCAACAAGGCTGAAAACGTGGCAAAATCGCGACCAAACGAAATTCTGCGACCTGTAGCCAGCTCGCGTATCGCGCCAACCATGCCTAGAGGCTTCGCGATACGCCTGGCAAGTTTGGGAAAATGGCAGTTTTGGTCCCTGTACTTTTTATTTGCATTTCAGCCCCCTAACTTCTACCAAACTGTTATTTTATGCACCGAACTCTTATAAAACATGATTAATAAAGTTTCTAAGGCTCGGGACACCCTCGATGATATACATATACATACGTATATATTTTTATATATATATATATATATATCTTTTGATATTTTACGTTCTAGCCCCTCAAACTTTCCAATACTTATCATTTCATGTTATGGGTCACATTAGGATATATTTTTACTATATCCTAAGCCTTAAATATTCATAATAGTTATAGATACGTATAATATCCGTATACGTTGATAACTTTACATAATTTACATTTTTGGCCCTTCTACTTTTCCATTAACTATTAACACATGTATGAAACTATCAATTCACACATATATCATCATGTTATTTTTATAAACATATATTTATCTCATATTTCACTTTCTTTACCGTTTAACTCATCCGTTTATACAAATTTCATCATTTTGGCCATTAAACACGTATTTCTAACACATGCAATTTATCTAATGCATAGTTTACCATATTTATCAATCAAACTTACGTATTGATAATATAGACACGTATTTACTAAATATATCATGTACCTGTGAAATTGGGGTGTTACACATTTGGTTGATTATTTTGAAAGTTGATAAATTTTAAACATGTAGTAGTAAATACTTTGTTAATTGGGGCGTGATGGTAGCTATTGTTGATCCTTTTGGTGAATAACGTTAAATACTTATGGAGGTTGTTATTTAAAAATGCAATTTTCTGGGACCTAACGTCCTAAAATATTATTTAACATATAAAAATGGTACGCGCCTTACAGTTGTCGCGGGGATAACACGGGTACACAAAACAGCTGAATTGCTATAACCCTACGTACATAAGACATAATACAATAAAAGTGTAACGAGCAATACGTTTCAAACAAAAAGTTTTGTTACACCACCAACAAAACATAAAAGAAACATCACTGTATCAATCGGAAAAAAAAAACCAAAACAATGAATTAAATATTAAGTTAACTATTCCTCCCAATTAATTAATATATTTTTAAAAAAGATAATAAAAAGAAAAAAAAAACAAAATAAGCATCTTAACATTATTATATTCAGTTGTATTATTATATTTAATTTTGTTCAAATTATGTTGTAATTTGTATATATAGGTAATATGATACATAATAAGTTTTGTTTTGTAAGGATATATATTGTAATGGGTTAGAAACCCGTGTATTATACGGATTAAATAAAAAAATACTTAATAGTTAATGGTTTTTAATTCTAAAATAAATATATATAATATTTTAATTTAGAAAAAAAGGATGTATATGTATATATATGTGATATTTAGAGTTTGATTTAGGTATATATGATATTTAAGTAATTCGTAAGGATTAACTTGGACGGCAAAAAGTTATGAGATGAAATATGGTGATGACATGTGGTAAAATTTGTAATTATTTACTATGTAGTAGATAATCATATCCTTTCCAAATTAGAAAATTATTTCAATTAATTAATTATTATTTATTTAATAATAATTGCATTCCGATCGTTTCGCACGTTCATTACAAGGACCATAAGTGCTATGTACGTTTAAAAAATATAAGGTAATCCGTAATGGTGTGGAGTTTTAAAACTCAAAAGTGATGCTACATAGGATGTGATAAAATAATGAAAAAATTGTGTAGTGGGTGAGTGATAATGTCAATGGTGATTGTATGAATATATGGTTTTATTTAAAGGGAAAACAATTATGTTGAATGATATGATTGGTTCAAAAGAGAAACACAAAGGGCGTTGTGTATACCATGGACAAGGCAAAACGCTACCCCCAATACGTCTAAGGAGTAGTGTTGTAGGAAAATCGTTCGTAAATTTGAAAAAAAAAAATTAATATATTTTTTTTACGATTACAGCAGAGAAATAATCTACACTATTACAATACAATGAAAATAAAAGTAATCTATTCCTATTACAATACATGAAATAAGAAGAGTGAAATTACTATACAGTTACAAGAAATAAAGAAATACGATACATAGAAATTCAATTACACTTACAATGGAACAAACAAAGTGAATACAAATGAGAAAGAGAATTACAGTGATGAAAATCTTGTAAAATGAAATGAACATTTGAAAACAATAAAAATTAAAGATGAAGACAGAATGTTTGAAAATGATTTTGTTAAAATCTTGAACGTTTTGAAAAAATTATAAGAAACAAGAAAACCTTTGGCGAAGGCTTTAGGTCAAAACCTAGGTCCCTTAAAACAAACTCAGGTTCTACCGAAGATCCCGTTTTGTTTCCCAGGCTACAATCGCGTAACCGATTATACGACCAGGATAACTCTAAGCTTGAAGTTACCTTGAAGATCTTGAAAAAGAAGACGAAGATTGAAAGAAGCTCTTGAGAGGAGATGATAGAGTAAGAATTCTGTGAATTCTGGTGCCTTCAGCCTCAACCAATGAGGTTGTATTTATAGTGGTAGAGGAGCCTTGGGGAGCAATCAGAATTAATTCATAGTCAAACTTTGCATTAAACTTTTTCAATGCAAATTAATCTTTAATTGACACGGAATTGCCTCAATTGCTCAAAACGCGTTTTCATAGCTGTTTCCGGCTGAATTCGCGCATCTGGATGAACCCGGGTTCCGGCTAAACCACACAGACACAACATTCCAGCTGAACCTTTTCCGCTTACACTTCAACCGGAATAATTTCCGGCTGAACTCGTGCACCGCTTAAACAACCATCCGGTTGAACCATACAGGCGGTTGAACTAAAAAATAATAAGGCGGCTCTCTTCTATACTAGCATTTTTCCTCTCTTTTTTGCAACTTCCACTGTTACGAAGCCTCAACTTTGAGCCTCGATATCTCATTCATACGAGCTCGGTGTGGTTTGGTGCATTGGAAAACTCTCACAACATACTACACAAACCAAAAAAATATAGATGCATTAACCGTAGTTACATGCATTTTATTTTCGTTCAAAGTTGGTGAAAAACTCATTTTCACACTTAGTAAAATAAACACATTTTCCACTAGTTTTCTCTCAAACTTCCAACAGGTGTTTGGGACATTTTCAAAAAATCACGGAGCAAACAACACTCCAGTACAAATACCTAATATGAACTACCATCATAATTTTAGAAAAGTTTGGACTGTTCTTATAATTAACCTTAACGTGTTGGTGACCTGCCCGCGCGTTTCGGCGGGCCACTTTCGTGTTACCGATATTGTACACGGACATGTAAGTAGTGCAAGTAGATGTCATTACATTTCTTCTATAGGTTGCAAACGACATCTCCAAATCGATGTATAATGGCTATCACGTATCCCTAACTAAACAGATCATTTGGACTCATCAAGTTTATGATGCTCACATTATGTTGAGGCATTATGCTCAACACTACTACAAAAAAGGGCTTTCTTGACGCTTTTTGCGCGTCAAGAAAGGGCCCAGATGACGCGCAAAAAAGCGTCAAGGAAGGTAGGGTCAAGAATCTTCTGGACGCGCGAACGATGACGCTCCATTTATGACACTCAATGCGCGTCATAAAATGTGCGTCTAGGAAGCCCCTGTCATAAATCAGCTTATGACACGCATTTTTGCGCGTCATGGATTTAAAAAAAATTAAAAAAAAAAGATTTATAGAATCATTAATTTCACTAGTTCCTACATTGAATAACAATTAACCCAATAATGCAAAATAAAATACATACATAGCAACACAATATGTTTCTTACATACTAACAAATTTCACTACAAAAAAGTTATGTGTTGCCTTAGACTACAAATAAGTGTGTAGATGTCTTGGACCTGACCCATTCAAATACTAGCAAGCATCAGGAACACCAGGATAAAACCTGTAACATAAGTTAATATTGAGCAAACATGAAAACTGAAAACTACCACCAATACAAAAAACAGCTCTGGATGAAGAGTCTAACCTTTACCTGATCGGAGTCTGATAATGGCTTGCAGAAACATCCCTGTTCAAGAGCTGAGTTGCAAAGTCAACTTGCAATGTACCAGCAACAAGAAGATAACTACTTGGTAGCTCCTTCAACCTGCATTGTAGCAGCAACAAGAGAACATGCTAATGTGTGCTATACATAACAAAAGAATAGGAAGAAGTCAATCTATTTCATATGCAGAACTTGCAAGAAATATAAGCCTACTGATATCAACTTGATATAATGTTGGTTTCAAACTTACCATAACGAGTACAAGTCAAGCCAGCAACCAAACAAATGGCAAAGCCGTAGAAACCATGAGAAACAGTACCTTTTCGGCTAATCTTTCCCCCATTCGGTCTACGCCATCAAAAGTCAAAGTTGAATAATTGCAACCGCTACCTGCTCAACAATATATCTTATATATCATAAAGCATTTACATATAAAAGTACAATAAAGATATATATATTTTATAAATTTCCAGACTTTAAAAAAAAACTCACAGTGAACTAATGAGTTTGCTACAAAATTTCGTTTGCTAAAACAAGTAACTTTGTACAGCAGGTCAAAGCATGTCAGGTCAACACAAGTAGTGTTGTTGCTATTGTATTCTCCTGTTGTTGTATGCTGCTGTTGCTGCTGCTGTATTCTGCTGCTGCTGTTGTATGTTGCTGCTGCTGTTGTATTCTGCTGCTACTGTTGTATTCTGCTGCTGCTGTTGTATGTTGTTCCTGCTGCTGTTGTATGCCCTCCTTAGGTATTATGAGTAAAATAATGTATACCCCCTTTTAGTTATGCTTATTATTCAAATATATGACTGCCACATGAACTTTGGCAATAGAGTCTAAAGACATAACAACTTTCTAGATCAACCCTTGCACAACTTCAAGAAATCATGGACAGGTACTGTGATGATATTTTTAACACATGTTAACTGCAAAAAATACTTACATTCTCCCATCTACAGCTACAAAAACATAAAGGCAAGGCAAGCAACACACTCTGGACTACAACTGACTCAAATCTACAACAAAACTGGAATGACACGGAGTTGAAAATGAAACAACTAGAGGAGATGAGAATCAAATCAGGAAAGGAATTTAGACAAACAAATCACCTATTACATATTATACATCATGTTTCAAGTTGTAGATTGAATTTTACTACTTAAGAATTCTACAACATCTGTTTGTGTTGAGATGACAAACATAATACAAAATTTTATATATTGATTTAAATGTAATCATATTAATAATAGCATCGTAGTATTGATGATTAAATCATAATAACAGTGATAAAAGAAAAGGTGATATTAGTACTTACATAAAACCTACAAAAGTACAACGCCAATGAATATCCCAATACATAAACAAATGAACACTTTGTAGCTATTATTTTGTTAACTTTTTCATGTAGCAAGCTTCTATTTAGTCTATTAAATCAACAATCTGATATATTCAAGAAAGCAAAAATTATAGTAGGGCGTGTTACCGTACATTATGCAATCTGACACATTAAACTTCAATCATACTATTACAAGAACAAACTATTTGTGCACAAAACTGTAGCATGTACCGCAATCAATGTGACCTGTTAGTAAAGATATGCAGCTTGCAATCCAACCCATTACAAAACAGGTACTAAGAAAATGTAACATGTTGTCTGACTCGTTACAAAACGGATGTCTTAATTTGACCCATTACATGATCAAGTGAATATATGTTCATATTATTTTAAACCTTTAAAACAACAGGGAGATGAGAGAATCAAAAGATGATGTAGCAGCACATTTGGTTCTATCTGCATACACATTGAATAGGTTCTTGATGGAAAGCATGAAAATATGAAAGTTTTGTTTTTTTTAGAAATTCATATCGTAGTTTAAGGTTCCTCATCCTCACATCATTGGATGCAACTAGGTGGAAACTTCTTAATATCACAGTAGCAGCAGCTCCATCTACTAGCTTCACATTTAGTTGGTAGCTTCATTCTACAAGAAAATAGACAAACACATAAATCCGTTACTTAGAATATTATAAAATGAACACCAAAAATAGACTAGAAATAGATTTACCCCTGTAGGCATCCAAGGATGAATCAACAAAGGCATATGCTCCAAGACCTGTATCAGATAAAAAACAATGACATGCTATTATCAGATTTAATATAGAGCATACTGAGCCAAAACACATCAACAATCTGATTCCAGATAAGGCCACAATAGCAAACACATCAACAGTCTGTAACACTGTAAATACTCCTTGAGCTACAAAACTACAAATTGATTTACTAAATCCAAATGTTGCAATGTTGCTTTAATTTCAATCTGAGATCAATAAAAAATTTCAGAGATATCGAATACAAAACCTGATAGATCACAAACACGGCTAGGTATAACCACCGACTAAACCCTAAAAACGGAACAGACCGCAAGATGAACTAATTGAGATTTACGAATGAGACATTGATTACCCGAGTGAGGACTAGGGTTCCGATGGGGAGTAGAGAGCAGACGAGTAGAGCTGATGGCAACTTCATTTTCTCTGTCGCATAATCGTCTTTCTTCTTGAACTGCGCCATCGAAGAGTGAGCCCAATCGAAGCTTTTATCAGTTTTAGAATGAGGATTGTAGATCCGATGCTCTCTGATTTGTGGTCGATTTTGTGTGTGAGCGATGGAGAATCGATTAATGAGAAGCAGCAAAAATCGGAGTCTATTAGGGCTTTTGCGTGTGGAGCACAGGAGCAGAGATGGAGAATCGATTAATTAGAGGCAGAAATCGAGCGGGAGATGATGGAGCACAGGAGCAGAGATGGAGAATCGATTTTGAGTATGCGTGTTGGGCGAATGAGATAGAGAGATTAGGGCAGACGAGCGAGAATAAATTTAGGGCAAACAAGTGCGGGAACAAATTTGGGGGAATTAATTTTGGAGGCGGGAAACGAAGACATAAAACGACACTTTTAAGATGACGCGTATTTTTAAGGTGTACTCCGTGTTTTTATTTTTTAAATTTATGACGGGAATTTTATGACGCTCAAAAATGCGCGTCATCTAACTCTAGGATTTTATAATTCTTGACAGTTTTTTCTTGACACGCGCTTTTGCGGGTCATTAAACAACGTGCGTCAACGTTCGCGCGTCAAGAAAGGCCCAGTTTCTAGTAGTGCAAGCACCCCATCTGTGTATCCGGTTTGACCTATATGTACACTCATCCACGAACACTAAAATGATTAATTAAGCCAACAAAACACAAAATCAAGGTTGAACAATCTGTTGTAACTATCTAACTTTGGTAGCAAGCTTGACCTTAATCCGAGTAGAAGGAAATGACTTGTATAAATTTAAAGCTCCTTTCCCAAAGAAAAAACAGAATCTAAGTGATTGGAAGTATTACACTTAGGCAAAAAAGCAGTACTACTCAGTTACTCTTGGCCTTACAATCCAAAACAATTGTAACTTTAATATTTAAAAATTCAAAACAAAACAGCAAGCAAACCAAAAAAGTAGTACTACTTAGTTACCCTTGGCCTTACAATCCAAAACAACTTACATGCAAGACTAAAGTGAACTCTTTACGGGGAAAAAAGTCGTAAGTTAAATCTGAAAACCAACACAAAACACTATGTGTGCAGGCTCGATGAAACATAAGAAAATTGATGGACATAGAGAGATGAATACCTGCAATTGGGCACACATCCAAACGCTGAATAAGAAAATCTGGAGACGATCACAAAACGTAATTAACATCACAGCTCGCAAAGAACCGACATAAATGATAATTAGGTCAAACACTTACGAAATGAAATACAAAACAGATGAGCTATAGAAAACAGATGATCTGAAATCAATGGCGCCCGAGTTGGTGACCCGCCCGCTTCCCTCTACGTCGCCGGATTAAATGTTATACATCATTCCGATGAAATTGTGCTTCAAAGTATATTTCAAAGTATAAAACGTATGTCCTTCTCAAAAAAAGTATGTCCTTACATTATTAAAAGACTATACAATACAACAAAATATAAAATAGTTACATGTTTACCTAAATTATACAATACGAAAAGAAATTGATCTCTAGACATCTTAAGAGTAACTCCCACCAAGGCCTGCAATTCAATTAAGAGAAGAAACACAAATGTTACTTTTTGTTAAACGGAAGATCAAGAAGGCAAAATGATAATTACAGCTTATAGGCTAAGAAACATAAGAAACAGTGATGATGGCATTTTAAACCCCTCCATATAACCGAAAGAACCAAGGAATCACAGAAAAGGAAAAGGGTGAACAATGTTGGATGAATCATTTCCCCGATTTCCAAATTGTATATTTATATAAGGCTATCCGTAGTGGGGCTCCATGGGGGCGCCATAGAGCCCATAACGCCCCTATAGCGCCCCTCTCCCACCCCTCGGGGCGTCATGTTAGCAGAAATGGCCTTGGGGCGTTACCATGATCACGCCTCCCCCTCTCTCACTTTCGAGCGCCATGGACGCTACCCCCACTACGTTGGGGCGCTATGGGGCGCTACGGAGCCCCATGGAGCCCCTCCATTACGGATAGCCTAATACAATATAGGCTCAGTTCCAGTGATGGTTGCATTACCAACGCCTCCTTATCGCTGGATACATCATGGGCAAGAGGAAAATCCAAATACTCCAAGTAACCATTTTGGCACTTATCTGAATTCCAAGGAAGTTACGATTTCTAAAAATCCAATTACAAACCACATGAAATAAGTTAAATAATCGTTGATTCACATCCACTTTGAAGCATCAGGCTAAAAGGCTCAACATTCAAAATTACAAACCACATGAAATAAGTTAAATAATCGTTGATTCACATCCACTTTGAAGCATCAGGCTAAAAGGCTCAACATTCAAAGGACCAAGTCAGATTTAGGAACCAACATTAATTCAAAAGAACCTAAGTGGATCAGGAACTTAGGCTTAGGAAAAATTCATCATAGCCTCAAATGGACAAATAGATTAATTTCACAGCAAAGAAGAACAGAGATGAGGCATGAAAACCCTAAAACGAATCGCATCAAAGAAACCATGAACACCCTCAATCGAATCGCATCGAAGAAATCCTGAACATAAAGAAACCAAATACCTCACATCGGTGAAGAAAGGGTATGACCAAAACAGTGGTAGTGTTGGGAAGATAAAAAGCATGGCCGACCAATAGAAATCGGGCGGAGGCAACCAAAGTGATCGAACGAACGGTTGAAAGTCTTTCCTAACGTGAGTAAAGACCGTCAATTGTTTATGTATAATTATATTATTATATAATATTATTGTTTTTATTGTTATGAAAACATCATTTCTTTTCTCGTTCCAAAAAAAACCCTTAAAAACCAAGTATTTCTTCACCATTTGTAATAAGCTAAGGGTTCAAAAGATATATGTCGTTTCAAGTAGACAACCTCTCAGCACGCTTCTGCATCTCTCACTTTGTGTCCCTAAATACCCTTGTCCACTATTATCTTATCTCATTCTTCTTCCAATTCTATTATTCTAACCCCACCACAAAGGACCATCATTTATAAGTCTTTTTCGATTCCTCTAACAACAAATTAAGCCATACCCTCACTCTTGGCAACGACACTACACAATTAGCATGCATATATATATATATATATATATATATATATATATATATATATATATATATATATATATTAGTACTCGGTTTAAATGAAGTAGTAAAACACTTCTTGATTATGGTTTGGTGCATCTACTTTTGTTTTATTTAGGAACATGGCACTTATTTATTTATCAAGTCGCAATCAAACAATATTTATGTACAATATATGTTATTAGCGATATTGTTATATGTTGGTTCAATTAGACATAAGAGAATATGTTTTGCAAAGGGAGAATAAGAAATCTTATTAAGTTAACAAAAAGGAGTTAAGAGTTACATTAATCTTTCAAAATTGTATATGCGAGTTGTAACTTATTCTCTTTGTATCTATTCTTAAATTACATAGTTGTATTTATAACTAGACTTAAATCTTTACCACTTGAAAGTTGAAAAAGCATCTTTTTAATGTTGGTGTAAATATTTATATGTAGATAACACTTATAATTTAATTACTTCATAATTATAAGTATAACAAAATCTATATATTCTTTTATACTTCTTTATTACATCCAATTTTGGTTATAGTGTAATTTTATATTTTTTGTTATTTATAGTGTCATTTTTATATTTTTAATTATTAAATTATCTAGTACGTATCTGGTTAGCCGCCTTGTTTTACATATATAGCCATATTATTATGTATTTGATTATTATATATATATATTTACACATAAAATTTTAAACATATTTGTTTACATATATGTTCTCATTATCTTATACCCTTAACCTTTTAGCATCTTTGAATGCCTATCAGCCCACTACACTATATATGGTTATATATACCTACATATTTCAAGCAAAAATAAACAAGAAACCACTTGTATATTATTAAGGAACAAAAAGAGCATAAATCAAGAGTTGGACAACCATAAAAACAATCATCCACTTACATCAAACATAAATTATAGTTAAATTACAGACTTCCATTTGACAATAAGTCTATTATTTCTTTACAAATTTCTAGCAGCTCTTTCTGGGCTTGCTTTTTCTTCTGCTTCTTCTTTGTTGATCCTTGGCTACAGTAGTAGTAGGAGGAGATGGTGCTTCTTCTTTGACCAATTCTTCATTTGACTTTTCTTTCTTTGACTCCATCTCTTCTTGCAAATCTTGATGTTTTACTTCTTCTTCATCTTCTTCTTCACTTCTCTCCACAATTTTTCTTGGCCTCCCTCTCTTTCTTGGAGTTATTTGTTGTACCTGCTGCTGTTCCACATGTACCTCTTCAATCACTGATGAAGATTCTGCTATAGCTAATGATAATTCCTTTGTTTTCATTAGTAACTTCTTCTTTCCCATCCCCCAAGAACCCTCAAATCTTTTTCACCATCCAACACAAACCCACCAAAAAGATTCTATCTTTTCTTCTTACCTTGAATATTTCATCAATCTTTATGTAAAATAATCAATACCCATTAGAAAAATCATTAACAAATTATATAAAATAAATGAAAAGATGTGAAAGAAAATCAAGAAAATCTGAGCAAAAGTGGAAGGGAGACCATGCAAGCTTTGAGTATCTAATTAGAAAGAAAAGATAGTAGGATGAGGAGGAAATGAGGTAGGAAGAAGGTGTGTGGATAAAGTGGGGATAATGAGAAGACTACTTCTACTACTCATCCTTTGTCTTGGCTTTGTCCTATTTCTTTTACCTATTTATTTTCTTCTGCTTTTTGCATATAATTCAATTAACTAATAGTGCTCAATCTTTATAAAAATATATATGAGTGCGACTAAACAGATAATATGAGCGTGACCTTGAAGGAGGGTGCGTTATCTTTATTATTAATTCATGTTTGGGCTCGCTCTTCTTAGTATTAAGGATAAATTAGCTTTTACTCGTATTTCTCTTATAATCTTTTAGCGAACATCTTTTTCATACTTTGAAGGATTTTCATCCTTTGAAGGAAGTTTTAAACAAAATAATATATAAAATAATAATCTTAATTTAGTATGAGAGAGATAGTGAACACTAGAATACCCTGTTATACCAATGATTTTTAACCCAATTGGTTAGGGGGAGGTACCCAAGACATTATAAATAGGAGGTATTGAGTTCAAGTCTCACTTGTAAGAAAAAATAAATCAATGACGGTTACATGTTGTGCCAGGGGGTTCTCTCACCTATTGTGAGTTTCCTCCTCATGGGTTGGAAATGATCGGATGCGTGGGTAATGCCCCCATTAGTGATCTAAATTTGCCGTTCAAAGAAAGACTACCCAGTTATGGGTGAAAATTCACGCTACCCACCCAAATCTTAAGACGTTATGGAAATTTTGAGAGAATTGAAAACTGTGTTTTTTTACTAAGTTTTTAATAAACTTTGGACATAAATAACTATATTTAAGCCCCTTGAATAAAATTGTTCGTTTGATAAAATAAATAAAATTAATATAGCTAGTATTTTATGGTTTCGTGTAGTATATTATGGACGCTTTCCAACGCAACGAACCACGTTTAAAATGAAGCTAAAATGATTGAGATATCGATGCGCAAAGTTGATGGTTCAAATCTGTGAATTTGAGAGAAAAAGTAAGGAGTTAAATACGATTTGTGTCCATGTGGTTCGGCGGATTTAACCCTTAGAGTCCATTTTTCAGATTATTAACAAATTTCGCCTCATGGTAATATTTTTTTGGCATTTGAGTCCTTAAGACTAACGGAGTTAAATTTTTCAGTTAACTCCAAGGGTATATTAATCATTTTACATACTATGAGCTATTTATACAACTAGCATAGAGGAGGGACTGTTTATGTAATTTAGTTAAAGTTATATTTAAAAATACAAGAAGAAGTGGAATTGTAAAGCGTCTGCAAGTCGCTTCCGACGAAAACCGTCGTCGCCGCCCCTCTCTCATTTCTCCGGCAGAATTCAATCGCTGCCATTTCTCTCACCATCAACCTGCTACACAACCACCCCATCACCGTCGCTACACCACCAACCAATCACCGCCGCTACAAGCCACCTTTGACGACGATGAGGGGGGTTTTCTCTGGTTGGCCGGAATATCTGGTTTCTCCGGTTGGAACGTTTGCAGCGGCCGGTGGTGATGGTGCCGGCTCGAAACTCGAAGGCCTGTTACGAAGATGCGGAGGGAAGTATGTGGGTCTGTTTGGGGATAAAGAATTTGACTTTCTGATGGATGAG
>JBCNJP010000002.1:1331365-1350689 GCA_039602395.1 Deinandra increscens subsp. villosa
ATCCATATTGCTAAGAATCCCGTTTTCCATGAACGCACAAAACATATCGATATAGATTGCCATTTTGTAAGGGAAAAAGTACAGGCTGGCCTCATTACTCTTCATCATGTGATCTCTAATGATCAATTGGCTGATGTCCTTACCAAGAGTTTACCTGTTCATCGGCATCAGACAATTCTTTCCAAGTTGGGGCTTTCCCCGCCTCCAACTTGAGGGGGGGTGATGGACGAGAGATTCGAACTCGGGACTTGTACCGGGTTTGATATGCAACGAGTAAACAGAACCGGGTTATATCTTGAAGAAGATCCGCATGTCTTTATGATTCGGGTCAAGATAACCCGGTGTTTCATCCGGTAGTTAGATTCTGTTAATATTAACTTAACTAGGGTTAATGGTCTAGTTAAGTGTTAGTTAGCTTGATTTAGCTGTTAGTTGGTTTATATATTGAGTCTGTATTTCGATTCATCAATTCAATGAAATCAGACAATTCTTCCTTCAATTTCTAGCTCAATTTACACTTTCCCTACAGCTTATGAACCTGCGGCAACCGTGTTTTCCGGCAATGTCACCTAATCAGTTAATTTCCGACGACCAACAACCACAAAATTTTTTCGGCAAGTTCTCTGAGGTGACTAAACTCGGTAGCCTTTACTGACTACAAACAAGGGAATATTCCGATGAACCTAGTGAACAATTCCGTTTATCTTCAAGTTCTAGACCCGAGTTACAACAATCTCACCGGTTTTCTTTTCCGGCAAGTTCCGTGAGGTGACTAAACTCGGTAGCCTTTACTGACTACAAACAAGGGAATATTCCGATGAACCTAGTGAACAATTCCGTTTATCTTCAAGTTCTAGACCCGAGTTACAACAATCTCACCGGTTTTCTTCTGACAGAGCTTTTCAGCAATGCATCGCTGTAACAGGTAACCCTAGCTAGCGTACAACCAGTTTTGTGGGTTGGAATTCCGGCGAATTGGGGCCGAAACAACGAGCTGATAACCGGTGACCTGATCGAGTAATAACGATATCCATGGGTTTCATATGAGTATGTGTTGAAGGCGGTGGCTGAATCTCCATTGAGATTGGACTGCGTGTCAGCCACTTGTGTTAAGTTATAATTTTTAATTATTTGGAAATTTCTTCATCACTACGACGGATTTCATCGATGTATCCAATCGAAATTCTACTTGATTTCGGGCTACCTCTGAACACAAGATTAATCAGATGTTTTGATTGTTTTTTTTGCGAAGAACAGTCAAATAGGTTTGGGATGGAAAAAGACGCGATATGGTGGTGGCGGGAAGGGAGATGATGGTTGGCGGCGACGTAGTGGCCATGGTGGTTGTGGTGGCGTAATCAGATTGTGGTGGTGGTGGTAGTAACTTTTTATATTTTATTTTTAAGATCTTTAATTAAATTACAAAAATAGTCCCATGCTTTTGGATACTTATATAAATAGTCCCTCATAAGTAAAATGACTAAAATTCCCTTTTCACTTAATAGAAAAAAATCTAACCCCGTTAGGCCCAGGGACTTAATTGGCAACAAAATGAAAACATCGGGTTCGATTTGTTAAGAAAAGCAACCATGAGACGAGATTCGTTAATAATTTAGAAAATGGACTCAAACAGTTAAAATCTTCAAACCTCAGGGACGCAAATCGTATTTAACTCAAAAGTAAGTAGAAGTGTGGAAACTTATCTCACATTGGTTAGGGGATGAACTTGAAGTGATACTTAAGGGGGAGCTTCCCTCCAAGATTGTTTTCTTTAGTGGGAGACATCCATGGGACCCCATGCACCCTAACTCGCGTACGCAGCAGGGGCACAATGTGACTCTTAGATAAATACTTTGGCGTGGGCGACAAGCGCAATGTCGCGAGCCGCTTGAGAGCCACCTTTGTATTTTTGAGTTCACATGTGAGTTAGTGCGGATGGTGCAGATGATGTAGATCAAGTCACGCGCGCGTGACATTTCTACGGGTGTCTCTGAATGCAGAATGGTTTTGGGACCTACACGAACCACACATCATTAGTATGGTGCGGGGTCCTTACGGGTTATGCATGAATAAAGGCTACTGTATAAATACGCATACGCGGCTTACAGGCCAGTTAATAATTGATGCGGATGACTTCTGCATCTACTTGCTAGTCCTCGTCTAGAACGTCATCGTAAGCTTCTTCCTCGTCATCGTAAGATTCCTCATCCTCGCCGTCACAGTCACCGTCATCGTCATCACCATGGTCCGGTCGGGTTCTTGAGCGACATTCTCAAATGACCAACCCGCGCATACATGATCCACCATATCTGCCATAAGTGCGTGATGTTGTTCTCTAGAACGCATTTCCCTTGAATTTTGCAATTGTTCTTCCATGGTCGCATATGACAGATTCTCCGTATATTCGGGATCATAATACGAAGAAATTACTTTCTCTTTGTTCTCCTTGATCATATTGTGCATGATGATAATAGCACGCATACAATCTTTCATTTTTATCAAGTGTCCATAATCTACAAGGATTTTTCACGAAATGTCATTTCTTGACTAGGGTGCCGAACGTACACTTGATGTCCTTTCTTGAAGATTCTTGGTCCTTTTTGAAGTATTTCATTTTTTCATCGATAGGGTCTTCAAAAGTCTTTACGATGAACGAATACTCTGGATATATATACTATCACCCAAAAGATAACCATGCGGATAGTAGTTACCATTTTCATAAAACGCAGCCTTGGCTCCTATCCCCGAAATGTAATCCTCTACGATAGAATATTCCTCCAGCACATTGATGACGTTGTTGGAACCGACTACACCAAAGTGCGCATGCCAAATCCACTGATCACATGAGGCAACGGCTTGCAAAATCACTGTCGGTCTCCTTTGATCACCCCTTGTGTAAAGACATTTTCATGCGGTTGGACAATTATTCCATTGCTAATGCTTGCAAGTTATGCTACCAATCATGCTTGGTAGACCATGTGTTGCCTCATGATGTTGATATAAGTTTTGAAGATCATTCCACGTTGGTTTTCGTAAATAACGTGCCCCGTACACTTCATCTATTCCTTTAACATTTAAACATGTATATATTAACATTTATATATATATATATAATATTATATATATATATATATATATGTGTGTGTGTGTGTGTGTGTGTGTATGTAACATTGAAAAATATACATTAGCATTTAAACAATTTATCTTTTGCGAAATGCTCCAACGTGTCTCTTATTGCCTTCTCGAATATTTTTAAATATTCATCGTTGATATCAGTCGTGGTCCTGTACACCAAAATGCGCCACACCGATGTACATTTTTGAATAGCGGTAAATCCGAGTTTTCCCCGTCCGTCACATCGTTGTTGAAAATGCCTATATATTTCCTCTAAATCGTGAACTATACGTAAGAACAAACGCTTGCTCATCCGGAAACGAGTAGAGAACGTCTTAGGATCTCGGTAGGTTGGACGTTCGAAAGAATAATCGTTCATTAAACGGGTGTTCGTTGCGTGACGATCGCGTTTGATTTGCGTTCTTTGAAGAACCGGTCGTGGACAGAGCTCGAAGATGATAAATCATTTACGAGTTTTACTGCGGCCGAAATCACCGCATCTTCTTCGTCGTCGTTGAAGTTGTAAATATATGAGGATGAAGATGAAGTATGAATGCCGTTTTTTTTATCAAAAATGAGATGGAATGGTGATTGTAGAAGTTGAAGTAGGATGAAGATTATGTTGTATGGAATGGTTATAGAAGTTATATATATATATATATATATATATATATATATATATATATATATATGTGTGTGTGTGTGTGTGTGTGTGTGTGTGTGTTTAAATGATTTGAAAAAAAAGAAAAGAAAACAAGTCAACTAGCCGTTCAACGGTTAGTTTGAATGAACTGAATGGTGGTTGAGGCATGAAAATTATACCGCCCCTTGCAACATTTTCACCCATAGCGCCCCGGGGTGGAGGGAGGGGCACTATGGGGGCGCTATAAATTGAAAACAAGGGTAATCACGCACACTACACACAGCCTAACAATATAAGAGTAAACTCCTTAAACGGTGGTAAGAGGCTTATTCTTTTTTTGGGAGGTCTCAGGTTCAAACTTGAGCTGCGCATTTATTGTAATTTGGGGTAGAATATGACTAGAATAGTTTACCGTTAAAAAAATAAATTAAAAAAAATAGCCCAACTGACACCAAAAAATCGTGCAAAAGATCGTCTTTTAGGCGATTGTTCCTCATGCATGCTACATCTTTTTATGATAATTGTTTTTTTAATGGAGAAGATGGGGTGGATAGGTAATGCCCCGTTAGTGATTTAAATTTCCTTTCAAAAAAAACAAACATGGTTTCTGTACCATTGTAATGGTTAAAAATATGACATTTGTTTTTTACATTTTAGTGATTGGAGTTGGGTTCTTCTAAAAATATACGTAGGTAATGTTTGATATGCATGAATGAAGAGTGAAATGGAATGGTAGTTACGCTGGAATAAAAATGACATTTATGTTAGCATGTTAGAAGTGAATGGACCATTATATAAAAAAATGTGATTCCTTCAATTTTTAAAAATTTCATTCCTTAGAGGGAATGGATTGATAATTTTTATTCAATTTAATTATTTTCTTAAAATTTTATGAAGAACAAATTAAGAATAAAAAGTTAAAAAATGAACAAAAATGTCAAACCAAAAATAAGATTAAAATAAAATAATAATAATAATAATAACCAATAACCAAAAATAAATATAAAATAAAAATAAAATAAAAAACAAAATTATTAAATAAAAGTAAAATAGAAAATAAAGATAAAGAACAAAAAATAGAATAAAAGGATACAATAAAATAGTTAATAAAAAGTAAATTAATGAAAAGTTAAAATTAAAATTTTAAAAATATAAAACTGATATATTAATTTTAAGTAGAAATGTTTGTTAAATTGTATTACATTAGTTCATTTTTATTAACTCTAAAAAACACAAAGAATTGATTTATTTCATTGTAACATGGTAACTAAACAGGACAATGGAATGATAATGATCCATTTCATTCCCCCCGACATTCAATTCTTTCGTCCATTATATTACTTCAAACCAAACACACCTTTATTTTTAAGAAGTCTAAAAAGGGTTTTCTAAAACTCATAAACTTGTTAAAATGAACTCTGATTAAGCTCATTCGAGCAGCGTTGAAACTATCTTGTCAAGTCCCAAATCCTTAACCCTTGGAAATGAGCTCAAGTACATGACTAGGTTGACGACAGACAGTGGAGTGAGTGGGTGACCAAGGACTCAAATATGGGCTTCGATCGGTTAACCGACTTCACTCACTTGGGTACAAGTCTTGTTTCGTTACATTTTGGGTCAGTATTGTTGTATACATGGACTTAGCTAATGGGGCTTACTTGAGTATCGCTTGCTTAAAACCCAAACCGAACTGGTTCCTAAATCGGTTTGTGTCAACATCGGTTTGGATCAAAACCGGTTTGGGGTGAAACCTGTTCGGTTTAAGAACCGAAACCGGTGGATAAAAATGGAAACGGATCAAAACCGGTTCGGCCGATTAATTTTTTTTTAAAAATATTTTATAAACTTAAAAAACATAATTTTTATTGAATTAAAACTTAAAACATTACAATCACAACTTGTCCAAACTTAAAACGTTACAATCACAACTTGTCCAAACTTAAAACGTTACAAAGATAGATAATTTCGAAAAGAAAAATACAAAGATAGATGGTTTCGATTAAACGTTTATGCCCGAGTTTAATCCATTGCCGTTGATGACGTAGCTCGATCTTTTGCTTGTCGAAGGTCGGCTTGTTCTTCTTCATCGAAAAGTGGAGTAGAATCCACCATTTCTACCTCGTCTTCGTGTAACGCCGTTTCCATTTCGATTGCACCTTCAAGATTAGAAACGTTTTGTATACGTTTCATTGCGTCTAGGTGATCCTTCAAGCAAATGCAAACCTCTAGCGACTCGGGAGTGAGCCTCATCCTCCGGATAGATAGATCCCTACCACTAAGAGAAAAAGCCGATTCCGAAGCTACCGTGGAAGCTTAGACACTTAGTAGGTCTCGGGCCATGGCAAAAAGAACGGGAAATTGTGTTTGATGTTCCTTCCACCAAGCCAAAATATCAAAATTTTCAAACTTATCGTGTTTAGAAGTTGAAGAAAATATGTCCCTTTGTATCTCCCAAATTCACTACTCGGGGTGCTATTTTTGGCCCGTTTACTACTCACATTTCTTAACGTGTTCAAAAGATTTCAATTTTTGTTAGTTTTTGAAGTAGTAGCCGATGCCGAACTCATAGATTCATGTATGTTGCTTATATTTCCGGACTTTTGATAATATACTTCATACAAGTTTTGAAAATGTGAGTTAAAAAGATTTTTGTTATTTGAGAGAAATTAGGTTGATCATCATCTAAGTTCAAAGCATTTGTGATATCTTTAATTACGACTTCAACACCGGACACATTGAGAAAAGGGTTTAAAGCAAGGGCACGGGTGAAGACGGCCCAAATCCTCAAAATATTTTTTAAACTTTTCCTTCATCGGACCAATCATATTTTCAAACACCTCATATTCGAATTCAAATTCATTTAGTTTTCCACACATATAAAACAATTGGTGGAGTGCCAAGTTACTAGTGGGATAGTAAACTCCCAATAAATATGTAGTGGCGGTTTTAAAAGTTTCAAGCAAGTCGGTTAATTTCCTAATAGTTTCCCACCCCGGAGTAGGAAATGTATCAACAAGACCTGCTTGAGCAAGTTCATCATGAAAATCATTAAAGAAGGTCTTTGCCTAATGGCACAATCCAACATTTTCCATGTAGAGTTCCACCTAATTGGAACATCCCAATTCGGTCCTAAATAGAGGAGACCCGTAGCGCGACAAAAACGACGATAATCGGTATATCTTTTATTTCCACTATGAAAAACATCTTTTATCATTCGTCTAAAATCATCTTTTATATTTTTTAATTCCTTCAACGTTTAACACGTCTTGCACAACCAAATTAATGATATGTGCGACAATCTCTGTTACAAACCGGTTGGTATTTTAGTTCTAGTTTTTTAACCGCACTTGTATTGTTCAAAGCGTTATCAAAAGATATTGAAAATATTTTTCCTTCAAGTTTAAAATATTGAATAACACTACCCAAAACATAAAACAAGTTTTCACCGTCGTGCGGATAGTAAAACATTTCAAAAGCTATGGTTCGTTTCATCATTTGCCACGTATCGGGATTAACCCAATGTGCGGTTACGCAAAGGTACGAATTGGGTAAACCATGCGGAGCCAACCAAACATCGGTAGTTAGGTTAACTCCGGTATTTAAATTTTGAAAACCTAAAACTAATTGTTTTTTACTTGCTTCCATCTTTTTAAACAATCAGATCTAAGAGTTGTACGACTTACGTGGCGTAATGTGGTTAAAGCGTTTGTTAAATTAAGTGTGTCAAGTGCGGTCGTCAAGTGATCAAATGGTAAGCTTTCTTGAATCACAAAGTTAGCCATTTGTTCCAGAACCATCTCCGCATCGAAATTCCATATGCCTCCATTGGGTCCAAGTTGAGTTTGATCCGAAGTCGGGTTTTTCTTCTTTGCTTTGCAATATAGGTTCAAGTGGTTTCGTAGGTTCGAGTTGGGATCTCCCTTCGTCAATAATCCGCAATACCAACACCGAGCCTTTCGGAGACCGTTTCTCAACTCAACCAATTCGTAATGTACACCAAACAACGTGGGCTCCCTCTTTGTTGCTACGATCTTCACAATGGCGAATTGGCCGTCTTCACTACCTTGAACATTAACGTTGGCATTGCTAAAAGCACTTGAACTTGCCATCTTAGGTGAAAAAATTAGTATGTTTTTTAGTGTTTTTGAGAGTTTGAGAAGTGGGGTAATGTTTGTAAGTGATAATAGGAGTATATATAGATAGTAAAGAGGAGGGTCAAAATGGGTAAAAAGAAAATAGCCTCCAACGGCTAGAAAACGGTCACAAAACTGGTCCCAACGGCTCTATGTACCACATATAACGGCTATATGCTTTAAGTGGAGGAACCAGTTTCACTCAAACCAGTTTCAACCCGGTTCGGCCACTGAGGAAGGGAAACTAGTCTAAACCGGTTCGGTTAGAGCGGTTTAGGATTCGGTTTGGTCAAAACCGGTTTTGACCGGTTTGAAACCGGTTTGTTTCGGCGAAACCGGTTTAAGATTTGCACCTCTAAGTCTGAGTACTAGTTAGATTTTATGTGCTAGCATGTACTGCTCTGGGCCTGTATAGATGCATGGATTGGTTTATATGAAGGGTAACTACCTAGCTTGGCCACAAGGAGGCTAGTTTGGTTTCTTTGGTTTCTTTGTTTGTATTAGGCGTTGTGCCATAGTTTGTTTCTCCTACCTAGTGGTTTCCCCTCCATGGTAAAACGGCAAGGAGAGGGGGATGCAGTTTGATTTTAATCTCTTTATTCTTTATTAATTAAATTTGCCAAGAGTTAAACTCTTTTCCTAAAAAGAAGTATGAAAAAAATCTTAAACCCAAAACTAAAAAAACAATGACCAGAAAAGGACACCTTATGCTATAAAACATAGAGGTCGTGTTTGGCGCGCCATAAGCTAGCTTATAAGCTAACTTTTTTACGTTGGCAAACGGGGCTTTTTGAAAAAAGCTATTTTTTTAAAAAAACCTCGTTTGGTAATGTCAAAAAAGTAGCTTATAAGCTAGCTTTTGAAAAGCTAGTTGGATAAGCTAGCTTTTGAAAAGCTAGTTGGAGTAGCATTTCAACTAGCTAGTTGGATAAGCTAGCTTTTATAATATTTTCAGTTTTACCCTTCCTAACTTATAAATAAATACCTTTATTTATATTTATGACATGTACTTTTATATCATTTTATATTTTTCAGCTAGTTTATCAACTAGTTTTTACCAAACGTTATTTTTTATCAGCTACCTTATACTTTATCAGCTAGCTGCTAGCTGTAGTAGTTGGCTTATCAGCTAGCAGCTTGCTTATCGGCTAGCAGCTTGCTTATCGGCTAGCTTATAATAGCTAGCTTTTAAGCTAGTGCATCAAACACGGGACAAAATCTAAAACTAAGACGATAAACCTAAACTTTAACCCTAAAGCTAAACGTTAAAAAATTAAGAGTAAATTACGGTTTTCGTCCTTGTGGTTTGACCCAAATAATGATTTTAGTCCAAAATTTTCAATTGTAACAATGTTTTCCTTGCAGTTTTCAATTTGTCTCAATCAAGTCCAAAAACCTAACACCGTTAAAAATTTCTGTTAGATTTTAGTGAAATGATCAGACTACCCTTTTAATAAAATTTAAGAAAATACAAAAAAACACACACACATATCATCCTCATCGTTCCTCGGCTCGAACACCTCGGAACCCTTGGGGGAATACATGTAACGATCATCTTCATTTCGCCGGAGAGAATTATTCTCCGTCAAACTTCTTCGTACCTGATTCCTCCGCCAGAACTGAGGGTTCCTTGGCCGGATCAGAAACATTAATCGCTGGAGAAATCCTCTTGTTCTTCCTGGACGTGCGGCAGGAATGAAACAACGACGAGTAGTGGTGGTCGGAAATATCCACTGGGCCCCTCACACTTCCAACACCATTAAACCCATCTTCTCTTCTCCCACCCACCACTCACTCCCTCCATTTACTTACCCCCGGCGTACCTCCTCCCACCGACGAAACCTTCTATCATCGTTATTCTGAAATTTGTCCATAACTTCGTTGAAATTTGAAAATAGCAATTTTCATTTTTTGGGAATTGAGTTAAAACACCGACGTCACCAAATTTCGTGTACAAAATAAAGTCCACTGAGGTTTACCAGTCTCAGTTTCTAGCTCAGATACCGAGGAACAATGCCGACAGGGACGGCGGTCTTCGTTGACCATCGCTTTCGATGCTTTCCTTTTCTTCTCCGGCGTCGTCGTCGCCCTGTCACTCGTCTGGACAGAACTACTATTTAGAGAGTGGATAACCGGAGGTTTAGCAAAAGATATGGTGGGTGGTTAGGATTTCTTTGACAAAGATTAAGGGGTTATTTGGTAGCTTCTTAATGTTATTAAGATGTTACCTCTTAATGGGATCATTAATAGTCGTATAAAGGAGAAGAGAAAAAAATGTTACTTGTTATGGGATTAAGAGGTTACCTCTTACTCGTTCAGCATCTCTTAAACCTCTTAATTATTCAGGTGTACCATTAAGAGGTAACATCTGAATGATCATTAAGAGGCATTAAGATGCTATCAAACAGGGCGTAAGTTGTTTAGTAAAAGGGTGTTTTAGGGTTAATTTAGTAATTTCATTAAAATCTAACATAAATTTTTAATGGTGTTAGGTATTTGGACATGATTGAGACAAATTGAAAACCACAAATAAAACATTGTTACAATTAAAAATTTTAGACTAAAACCATATTTTAGGTCAACCCACAGGGACAAAAACCGTAACTTACTCAAAAATTAAAGAGTGTTACATCTTAAATTTTGAATAATATAAAAGTAATAATACGAGAAGAGGCAGAGGTAAAGTAAGGCCCCATTTGTTTTTTATAAGAGATTTATGTCTGAATCTGCATACCACTTTTGAATGTTAAGAGGTGGTTCAAATGTCTGAAATCTGAATCATTACAGCTGTTTGTTTTTTGTAAACATCTGAGTATTTATAAACATGTGTTTTATCATTTTAAATGTTAAACTTATGCGGTTAATTTAAAAATAAACTTGTCTTAACATAAAACATTAAATATTATACTCATCATATCCCATGTGATTTATCTTTTTTTCAAAAACTAAAAAGACGTTAGTAAAAAAATACAAGAAAGTTTGCAAAAAAATAATAATAAACATAACAATAAAAAACAAAAACAAAACATAAAAATAATATCACGTTCTCCCAGATTTGCGAATTAAAAAGTCCCTAGACACAACGCGTAGCGCTCCACGTTTTTTTCTCTCCACTGTTGCAAGTGTGCATCCTCTTTGGCATTTGCATCATTACCACACATCCCATGATCAACACACCCCACTGCAAAAACCATGAGCCATGTAAGGGGGGACGGTATGGTGGTGGTACCGCCTTGCGGTTCCAAGGGGAGCCGCATGGCTCATCTTGGCAACCATACCGCCTTGCCTTGGCTTCCCCACCTGGCTCCGAATTCTTGGACGACGCAGCACGAAGGAACCGGCGAGAGCCGGCCAAATTTGAACGTTGGCATCTGATGTGGCTTGAAGCCTAAATTTCAGTGGCTTCCCCAAGCCACACCACAACCATACCATGTGGTGTGGCTTGAAGCCTTGCCAATTTTGCCCAATTTGAAGTGTCATGATGTTTTTGGTTGGTAACCATGGCTTGGTGAACCCTTGTGGCAACCATACCCCCTCCCCTAATGTTAATGTAAATATTCCATTGATTGCCAACACTTGTTGCCAACTTCTCATTACAGAAAAAAAAAAGATCCCATTCACCTATGCTAAGCCACGAAGGTAATATTGCCATCATTGAAAACTGTTGTCACAACCACATATAAACTTCACCATGAAAGAGAACTCCACCAAGTTATCTGTTACTAATTGAGACGATATGCAAAGATAATCAACTCATGTGATTTATCTAACGGAACATATTGGCATTAAATGATACTATTTCATTAACAAAAAAATCATATCAACAAAATTTGAGTGAAAAATAAGATTGATAAACTCTCTAAGCATATGTCCTGATGGCATATAGAAGCTACAAGCACGCCATCTTCCAGTAGTTACCCAAAAGGAATGGAACCTTCGTTCACATATATGTGAAACAGTAAAAGAGACAACATGGATTCTAAATTTCTAACAATCCAACACCATAGCCCATTTTTTTTAAAACAATCTCCCTCAACAAGGACCCTTTCTCATAAAGAGAAAAACAAATAGCAATGGTTTAACAGGTGCAAATGGATATAGCCATTTGAATGCACTAACTACCCAATTTTGAATTGACTCTCAGAAGTATACACATACTGATCGAAGACAAAATTCACCATAATAGAGTAACAAAATAACTGATCGCCACAGACTTAAGAGCTCACCGCTGCTATCATACTGTTTGTAGTCCATAGCCAGCTTGCAAAGTAAACCACACAGATTAAACGAAATTCCACAAAGAATTTAGCCCACAAAAACCTCTATATTCACAAAAAGATTCGAAACGCGAATTGATGAAACACTACCAGAAAAGGGGGAAAATAAATACCTTTATCGTCGGTCGTAGTCGCCGGTTGAAGCCGCCGGTTGTAGTCGCCGGTTGAAGCCGCCAATTGTACTCACCGGATGCCGGAGGCAGAGAACGGACTTGATGGGGGCAGAGAACTAACGTGATTTTTTAGGTTTAAGAGGAAGTGAGAGGGGGTAAGAGGTAGATTAATGTCTGACCGAATTAGAGCCTGTTAAGAGATATGGCCTCTGAATAACAACTAAAAAACAAACAGCTCATCCTCTTCAAACATCTACCGAATCAGACTTCAGAGCTTATTAAAAAGTTTTTATGAAAAACAAACAAGGCCTAATAGAAATTCTTTTCATTTTTTATTTAATGAAATGGTCTCACCCCACCCCAACATTCAATCACCATATTCGGCCTCAAACTAGTAGAAGTAGCCGTAAAGCTAGCCAAGGTTAGCTGCTTGCCACCCCGTCATCCCTAACACTAATACAAAGATGTAACGATCCATAACAGTCTACTTGCACAATGATAGTCCATGGAAGGCAATCTCGAAAACAGAAACATGTCTAATTAATCATGGTGGAGACCTGGAAGATTCAATAAAAGTGATGATTAGAATACGGGTACCATTAGATTTTGGATTGATCCTTGGACAGGTCGCCGAGCTCCTAACTGGAACTGGTCTCATACACCTGCTGACAACAATGTCATCTCTCACCTATCGTCCCTAATTCGCAATTACCCTTTCTCTGCTGGTTCGGACAAGTGGTTATGGTTGGGTACTTGGGTAGTTACGATCAATCCTTCTATACTGCCTCCATCAGGAATCGGATTGAGGACCGGGAACTTTGATTAGAAACATATTTGGATGAAGCGGCCTGAAAAAGTTAATATATTCGTCTGAAAGGTTGCGCAAAATAGGATCCCGTCAAGGTTGAACTACTCAAATGAGGTGCTGCTCTAACTCGTTGAAGATTGGTGCCGTTATCAATGTCTATACATTGATTCCGTCACAGTTACCACATCAGATCCTGAGGTCGTCTTTTTCAAAGTCTTCGCAGAACATTCCACTCTCCGTTGCTATGGCCACGCTGTGGGGATTATGGAAGGCCAGAAATGGGTAAGAGTTCCAGAATTTGAACACTTATCCTGCTTGGTTGTTTGAAGACATGAAGACTGAAGTATTCTTTTGGCTAAAATGCAGGTCGGTCTAATCTTCCAGTTTTGGATTGGTTCCTTTTGTTCTCATGTGTTGTATTTCACCAAATTCTGAAGGTTTTATGATGTTATTTGTTGTATTGCTTTTCTAGCTCCTCACTAGTTTTAATAAAAAAAAACTTTCTACTGTTCAAAAAAATAAAGCTCCTTTTGTTGTTAACCTTGAACAGATCTGGAGGTTAATGAACTTGCAGTATGTACAAATATATCTTGTTAAGTCTTCCTGTTTTTACTTGTGCAAGTAGACCTGCAGCATAGCTCGATTTGTAAAGAAAACAATAGGATCGGATCACGATACTAAGCCAATGAAGAGGTTATACCCAGAAAGTTTCAATGGAATAGTTAGATGCTGGCCTCTTGTACATATTGTTGTTTGTGATATAGTCAAGAAGATCCAGGTGGAATCGAACCACCATCCTCCCACATGGGCGCTCTTGTCCATACGAGCTTATGGATCTATCGCTTAACAAGCATACCCAAGACCCAACCAGTCAAATAAAATAATGTGCTTTAAATTTCAGTAAGACATCCCCAGTTAAAAATTTAAGAAAATATCGCCAAGTTTTCCTTTTTATTTTCGTCTACCATTAGCACTATACAAAATTATAGCGACAGAACTTTGTAAAAGCGAACTGGATTGATAAGAAAATACCTTGAGCGTGTGATAGATATCATGAATAAATTCAAGAGAAGCAAATCATACCCTGCAGTTTGGAAAATTAGATGCCTATCCGGACAATTTCTCCTCGTAGGTTCACATGATTGATTTCTATAGGAATGATAAGTACAAACTGTAATTTTCGATTCAGTAAGGCATGAACTGATTCAAATAGATAAATTAATAAACATGTATTAAACCAAAATTTAATCGTCATAGTTAGTTATATAAATAAATGTAACATTTGAAACAGCTTATTTCTTTCCTGCAAGGTAAAGATAACAACAATTTGCAAAAGAGTAAAATAAACATTGAACATCATTATGTGTCTCAAATCTAAAATCTGGAAACATCATGCAACAATAGCCTCAAATAACAAGATGACTTGAAAGGATTTCCAAAGATTCTGAAAATAGGAAGACAAACCAGAATGAAATACGACAGGTTACATGAAGTATCAACCATAATAGCACAACTTCTACAGCCCTGAAATTACATCACAACATCTTTCTCATAATACAAAATGACATTTTCCGTAAGCACTGCGTACCTCCCTTATAATTGCAAGGAGTATACGCTTACAGATGGATGGTTTACAGTAACAAACATTACATATTCAACCAACTCCTCGAGATAAATATTTACAAACAAAGAAAAGATCCCAAAAAACAAATTTAATTTACGCCAACATAGAGAGCTTGTTTGAAAGCAAATTATTCAAAATTATGCAGCAAGATAAGTTTAAATCCACTATTACGCAAACGATGTTCTATGAATGAAATTTGGATTTACGTTAGAGCAAGAATTATTGTTTGTACCTTTATAATCGATTTGATCTCCTGACTGTCGAATTTATATCCGTTTACAAGCACTGCGGTATGGAGGACGATCATCACATCTTGACGGAAAATTTCAGGCCGAAATAGAAACCGCTATAATATGGTTTGAGAAATTAGATCTGCTATGTATATGGAGCAAGAGATAAATGAAAGAGCACGGAGACACGAGCACACATGGAAGGAGAGCCGGGCAACCCCCGTACCATCTCCTTCCATCAAAACAAAAACAAAATTTCATTAAGACTTGGTTGACCTGCCATGCAAGCGCACCTGACATGGCAAAGGCCGGACACACACAATACCTTCAGATCTTACAAATTTAACATCTCACCTACCCCCATCCCGCACAAGTTTAGCCTCAATTTTCGACTAATATGTACAGAAACACATCGAAAGATGAAAAACAACAATCAAATTCGATCAATCACAACCTGATAGGTTCCAATTGCTTCTCGTGAAGTTATCGGATATGGCAGGATTGTTCAGATGAAGATCTGAATGATACAAACTCGTTCTCTTCGAGCCAATCCACAACGAACTTCAACGAAGAACATCTTCTATGAATAGATCTGTCCATCGAACAACGAATTTTCAATTACAACAACTGAAAATTCAAATTGTAAACATAAAATTACTCATCGATGATATCTAAACCTGTAGATCTGAGAAAACCATAACAAATCTACGGAAGCATCTCAGGGATCAAACATATCAGACGAACGACTCGATTACACAGCAATAAATATCAATCAAACAAGATATGTAACGAATTTACGGACCTCCAACTTCCGAAACAGATGATTGGATCTAAAACTCCGATAGGTGCAGCAATTGGAAGCGATCTTTTCATCAAAACGTATCAAATCCATAGCCAAAACGTAGATGAAAGAAAGATCAACGAGTACAGAAAAAGAAACGTCGTCAAAGACGAAGAAAAATCAATATCTAAAGATAACAAGGTGAAGAAATTATTCTCCGAAAGATAGATTGAAGAACAGACGCCGAGAACGTGGTGGTTATAAGGAGATATTTATTGACGATGCCCTACGATCCAACGGCTGTGATGAAACTTAGTTTGGTGGTATGGACGGTTGGATGTTAGCATGAGTTGGTTGTTTGACGGAGACTCGGCGGATGCTTCTCGAATTTAGGAATGCAGGGCTTGGAGTAATCGTAGCCAACTTTTTTCTTTAAACATTATCAAAGATTTAAAATTATAATATTTAAGTTTAAGAATAGTTATTTTAGAGTCCTTAGGCAAGGCCGGTCCTGAGAATTTGGATGCTCAGGGCACGAGTCAAAAAATTGCTCCTGTTAAAAACTTTAAATGTCGGTGATCGGTCTACTCGTCTCAGACGCCTGGAAAAGTGGAGAAAGAATCGATCGGAGAATGAATCGTCTCGCCTGGAAAAGTGGAAAAGTGGAGAAAGAATCGATCGGAGTCCGGATAATGATTGAATGAATCGTACGTAGTTTTTTTTTATCAGCCAATAATAGATAAAAAAAACCTAATAACCAACCTGCTGCGGGCTGCCCTCTAACAGATTGGGCTTAATAAAAACATAAGTTACCTCATTGGGCTAAAAAACATAAGTTAACAGATTGGGCTAAAAACACTACTATTGGGCTTAATAAAAACCTGCTGCCCACTAACAGATTGATGCCCTGGGCTGGAGCCCAGCTGGCCCAGGCCCAGGGCCGGCCCTGTCCTTAGGGTGGCTTCGGTATACCCCTTCGGCATCACCATAATTCTCGGCAAACACTTAGGCATGCATACCATGTGGTTCGGCGAGGTTCGGCGTTACGGCATCGACATGGAGGAGAAGAATTTTCGGCATATCTTTGCTGAAGCTTGCCGAGAGATTTGTGTGTGTTTGATGGTGGTCCCCACTTCACATTGCCTAAAACATCATTAGCCATGCATACTCATCACAAAACATCAATTCTACATATTTTTTCTCTCTCCTATTGGCACCTTTTGATTGGTCAGTTTTATGATTCAAAAACATGCATTAGGGTGGGCGGTATACATGCCGCCACCCTCGGCATCTTTGCGGCACCAACCATGCCGAACTCGGCATGTATACCCAACCCCCCTTTCTTTCGGCATCGGCATGTTTGGCTTATGTTTGTGGCATTTCATCGCCGAGGGACGCCGAGTAAAAGTGACCGTTCAACGGTCATTTTTTTGACCGCTTGAAACTTTTTTTTTTCTTTTAATCAAATTCAAACACTATATAAATCCTTCTATACCCAACAAATTTTATACACCTTTTCTAACAAAAAAAACCTCTAGTTTCTTTATCTCAAAAAAAATGAATCGCGCTCGTCCACAATATAAAATCCCACCCGAGCTTATGACTTCGTCTAGTAGTTCGAGCGATTCGGACAATGACGCGATGAGTTTCATGAATCTATGTTATCGTGTTGTTTTAGACGAAGAATCTCGAGAGAAGAGCACAAGGACGAGTATTTATCGAGATCGTAGAACAAGCCATGATCGTTTGATTGAGCTATATTTCGCCGACGAGCCACGTTTTCACGAAGGTATTTTTAGTGATAGATTTCGAATGTCTAGAAGATTGTTTAATCGTATCTTGCATGATATTGAGAGTAACTTCGAGTGGTTTACGTTTCGTTTCGACGGGAGGGGGCGTCCAACTTTCACTGCTTTACAGAAATGTACGGTAGCTATTCATCAATTGGCAACCGGTAACGTGCCTGACGAATACGATGAATTTTTAGAAATGTCTGAAAGAACATCACGTGAATGCTTACACTACTTTTGTGATGCTATAATTAAACTTTATAGAGATGAATTTTTGCGTTCACCGACTAGTCATGATCTTGCTCTTTTATATGAGGCCCATTTAGAAAGACATGGTCTCTCTGGCATGATCGGTAGCATCGATTGTATGCATTGGGAATGGAGAAACTGTCCAACAAAATATAGAGGACACTTTCATCGCGGCGATCATCCAAACCCAACGTTAATACTCGAGGCAGTTGCGTCGCAAGAAATGTGGTTTTGGCATGCTTTCTTTGGTGTCGCAGGTTCGAACAACGACATAAATGTGTTAAATCAGTCAACATTGTTCACGGACGAGTTGAAAGGTATTGCTCCGAAAGCTCCTTTTATTGTTAATGGTCGGGAATACAAACGAGGCTACTACCTAGCCGATGGTATATATCCCACTTGGTCTACTTTTGTAAAAGCGTATACACATCCATACGCAATCAAGGAGAAGAAAATAAAGAAGGTGCAAGAGGGTGCAAGAAAAGACGTCAAAAGAGCGTTTCAGAGGTTGAAAGCTAAGTGAAGAAGAGTTGAATGCAAATCCTCCACCACCCTAGATTTGTATTTTTTTTTTTAAATTGAAGAATAAATGTTGATTTTTTTTAGGAATTTGGTAATTTTTGTTATTTTTAGGACTTTGTAAGTTTTTTTTAATCTAATGAATTGCTATGTTTTTATTTTATATTAAATGTTTTAGTTTAATCTTATTTGTTTTAGTTTAAAAAAATGAAAAAAAAGGTTTTAATCCATGCCTAAACCATGCCTAAATCAAGCATACCCCCTACCAAATCATCAAATCTACATCAATCTTCTCTCTTCTGTTGGCATCACCCCATTAGTCAGAATTTGATGCCTAAACCATGCCTTAGGCAAGCATACCTCCCACCCTTAGGCATGCATACCCCCCACCCTTATAAAGAAACCCTCCAAAATTACTAGAAAAATCCATAATATATGATCGTTTCATCGAAAACGATATTAATATGATCGTTTCACTTCAAACGGTCTTTTGAAATTGTACGTTGACATCAAAAGCCTGCAAGACCATCAAATCATGTTTATTCCTTAGGCCGTTTTGGGCAGTAGATTTCAGGCCGTTTCATATGAAACGATCGTGGATATTTTTTTTTGAATTGCACAATCAATCAATGATCAATAACGATAGATAACGATGTGATGTTTTATTCTGTTTAAATCGTATATATATCGATCGATCGTATATTTTCATATTATCGATCGATCGTCCATTGTTCTATACTACGATCATTTTTTCAATCTATAAAATTCGTAAGAGATGTCGTGGTTCAATGAATTATTTGACGTCAACGGAGGTGATAGCTACAACCTCGGTGGTTAAGATGGAAGTGATAATTATGGAGGTAATTACGGAGGAAATTACCAAGGAGACGTTGGTAGTTATGTCGGTAATTATGTAGGAAATTATTCTAATAATTACAACAACAACAACGACGACGACGACAACAGTAACAACAACAACAACGCCGGCTATGACAACAACAACAACGACGACGACGACAACAACAATAACGACGACGACGATT
>JBCNJP010000002.1:1351189-1393806 GCA_039602395.1 Deinandra increscens subsp. villosa
AACAGATTGTTCAACCTTGATTTTGTGTTTTGTTGGCTTAATTAATCATTTTAGTGTTCGTGGATGAGTGTACATATAGGTCAAACCGGATACACAGATGGGGTGCTTGCACTACTAGAAACTGGGCCTTTCTTGACGCGCGAACGTTGACGCACGTTGTTTAATGACCCGCAAAAGCGCGTGTCAAGAAAAAACTGTCAAGAATTATAAAATCCTAGAGTTAGATGACGCGCATTTTTGAGCGTCATAAAATTCCCGTCATAAATTTAAAAAATAAAAACACGGAGTACACCTTAAAAATACGCGTCATCTTAAAAGTGTCGTTTTATGTCTTCGTTTCCCGCCTCCAAAATTAATTCCCCCAAATTTGTTCCCGCACTTGTTTGCCCTAAATTTATTCTCGCTCGTCTGCCCTAATCTCTCTATCTCATTCGCCCAACACGCATACTCAAAATCGATTCTCCATCTCTGCTCCTGTGCTCCATCATCTCCCGCTCGATTTCTGCCTCTAATTAATCGATTCTCCATCTCTGCTCCTGTGCTCCACACGCAAAAGCCCTAATAGACTCCGATTTTTGCTGCTTCTCATTAATCGATTCTCCATCGCTCACACACAAAATCGACCACAAATCAGAGAGCATCGGATCTACAATCCTCATTCTAAAACTGATAAAAGCTTCGATTGGGCTCACTCTTCGATGGCGCAGTTCAAGAAGAAAGACGATTATGCGACAGAGAAAATGAAGTTGCCATCAGCTCTACTCGTCTGCTCTCTACTCCCCATCGGAACCCTAGTCCTCACTCGGGTAATCAATGTCTCATTCGTAAATCTCAATTAGTTCATCTTGCGGTCTGTTCCGTTTTTAGGGTTTAGTCGGTGGTTATACCTAGCCGTGTTTGTGATCTATCAGGTTTTGTATTCGATATCTCTGAAATTTTTTATTGATCTCAGATTGAAATTAAAGCAACATTGCAACATTTGGATTTAGTAAATCAATTTGTAGTTTTGTAGCTCAAGGAGTATTTACAGTGTTACAGACTGTTGATGTGTTTGCTATTGTGGCCTTATCTGGAATCAGATTGTTGATGTGTTTTGGCTCAGTATGCTCTATATTAAATCTGATAATAGCATGTCATTGTTTTTTATCTGATACAGGTCTTGGAGCATATGCCTTTGTTGATTCATCCTTGGATGCCTACAGGGGTAAATCTATTTCTAGTCTATTTTTGGTGTTCATTTTATAATATTCTAAGTAACGGATTTATGTGTTTGTCTATTTTCTTGTAGAATGAAGCTACCAACTAAATGTGAAGCTAGTAGATGGAGCTGCTGCTACTGTGATATTAAGAAGTTTCCACCTAGTTGCATCCAATGATGTGAGGATGAGGAACCTTAAACTACGATATGAATTTCTAAAAAAAACAAAACTTTCATATTTTCATGCTTTCCATCAAGAACCTATTCAATGTGTATGCAGATAGAACCAAATGTGCTGCTACATCATCTTTTGATTCTCTCATCTCCCTGTTGTTTTAAAGGTTTAAAATAATATGAACATATATTCACTTGATCATGTAATGGGTCAAATTAAGACATCCGTTTTGTAACGAGTCAGACAACATGTTACATTTTCTTAGTACCTGTTTTGTAATGGGTTGGATTGCAAGCTGCATATCTTTACTAACAGGTCACATTGATTGCGGTACATGCTACAGTTTTGTGCACAAATAGTTTGTTCTTGTAATAGTATGATTGAAGTTTAATGTGTCAGATTGCATAATGTACGGTAACACGCCCTACTATAATTTTTGCTTTCTTGAATATATCAGATTGTTGATTTAATAGACTAAATAGAAGCTTGCTACATGAAAAAGTTAACAAAATAATAGCTACAAAGTGTTCATTTGTTTATGTATTGGGATATTCATTGGCGTTGTACTTTTGTAGGTTTTATGTAAGTACTAATATCACCTTTTCTTTTATCACTGTTATTATGATTTAATCATCAATACTACGATGCTATTATTAATATGATTACATTTAAATCAATATATAAAATTTTGTATTATGTTTGTCATCTCAACACAAACAGATGTTGTAGAATTCTTAAGTAGTAAAATTCAATCTACAACTTGAAACATGATGTATAATATGTAATAGGTGATTTGTTTGTCTAAATTCCTTTCCTGATTTGATTCTCATCTCCTCTAGTTGTTTCATTTTCAACTCCGTGTCATTCCAGTTTTGTTGTAGATTTGAGTCAGTTGTAGTCCAGAGTGTGTTGCTTGCCTTGCCTTTATGTTTTTGTAGCTGTAGATGGGAGAATGTAAGTATTTTTTGCAGTTAACATGTGTTAAAAATATCATCACAGTACCTGTCCATGATTTCTTGAAGTTGTGCAAGGGTTGATCTAGAAAGTTGTTATGTCTTTAGACTCTATTGCCAAAGTTCATGTGGCAGTCATATATTTGAATAATAAGCATAACTAAAAGGGGGTATACATTATTTTACTCATAATACCTAAGGAGGGCATACAACAGCAGCAGGAACAACATACAACAGCAGCAGCAGAATACAACAGTAGCAGCAGAATACAACAGCAGCAGCAACATACAACAGCAGCAGCAGAATACAGCAGCAGCAACAGCAGCATACAACAACAGGAGAATACAATAGCAACAACACTACTTGTGTTGACCTGACATGCTTTGACCTGCTGTACAAAGTTACTTGTTTTAGCAAACGAAATTTTGTAGCAAACTCATTAGTTCACTGTGAGTTTTTTTTTAAAGTCTGGAAATTTATAAAATATATATATCTTTATTGTACTTTTATATGTAAATGCTTTATGATATATAAGATATATTGTTGAGCAGGTAGCGGTTGCAATTATTCAACTTTGACTTTTGATGGCGTAGACCGAATGGGGGAAAGATTAGCCGAAAAGGTACTGTTTCTCATGGTTTCTACGGCTTTGCCATTTGTTTGGTTGCTGGCTTGACTTGTACTCGTTATGGTAAGTTTGAAACCAACATTATATCAAGTTGATATCAGTAGGCTTATATTTCTTGCAAGTTCTGCATATGAAATAGATTGACTTCTTCCTATTCTTTTGTTATGTATAGCACACATTAGCATGTTCTCTTGTTGCTGCTACAATGCAGGTTGAAGGAGCTACCAAGTAGTTATCTTCTTGTTGCTGGTACATTGCAAGTTGACTTTGCAACTCAGCTCTTGAACAGGGATGTTTCTGCAAGCCATTATCAGACTCCGATCAGGTAAAGGTTAGACTCTTCATCCAGAGCTGTTTTTTGTATTGGTGGTAGTTTTCAGTTTTCATGTTTGCTCAATATTAACTTATGTTACAGGTTTTATCCTGGTGTTCCTGATGCTTGCTAGTATTTGAATGGGTCAGGTCCAAGACATCTACACACTTATTTGTAGTCTAAGGCAACACATAACTTTTTTGTAGTGAAATTTGTTAGTATGTAAGAAACATATTGTGTTGCTATGTATGTATTTTATTTTGCATTATTGGGTTAATTGTTATTCAATGTAGGAACTAGTGAAATTAATGATTCTATAAATCTTTTTTTTTTAATTTTTTTTAAATCCATGACGCGCAAAAATGCGTGTCATAAGCTGATTTATGACAGGGGCTTCCTAGACGCACATTTTATGACGCGCATTGAGTGTCATAAATGGAGCGTCATCGTTCGCGCGTCCAGAAGATTCTTGACCCTACCTTCCTTGACGCTTTTTTGCGCGTCATCTGGGCCCTTTCTTGACGCGCAAAAAGCGTCAAGAAAGCCCTTTTTTGTAGTAGTGTTGAGCATAATGCCTCAACATAATGTGAGCATCATAAACTTGATGAGTCCAAATGATCTGTTTAGTTAGGGATACGTGATAGCCATTATACATCGATTTGGAGATGTCGTTTGCAACCTATAGAAGAAATGTAATGACATCTACTTGCACTACTTACATGTCCGTGTACAATATCGGTAACACGAAAGTGGCCCGCCGAAACGCGCGGGCAGGTCACCAACACGTTAAGGTTAATTATAAGAACAGTCCAAACTTTTCTAAAATTATGATGGTAGTTCATATTAGGTATTTGTACTGGAGTGTTGTTTGCTCCGTGATTTTTTGAAAATGTCCCAAACACCTGTTGGAAGTTTGAGAGAAAACTAGTGGAAAATGTGTTTATTTTACTAAGTGTGAAAATGAGTTTTTCACCAACTTTGAACGAAAATAAAATGCATGTAACTACGGTTAATGCATCTATATTTTTTTGGTTTGTGTAGTATGTTGTGAGAGTTTTCCAATGCACCAAACCACACCGAGCTCGTATGAATGAGATATCGAGGCTCAAAGTTGAGGCTTCGTAACAGTGGAAGTTGCAAAAAAGAGAGGAAAAATGCTAGTATAGAAGAGAGCCGCCTTATTATTTTTTAGTTCAACCGCCTGTATGGTTCAACCGGATGGTTGTTTAAGCGGTGCACGAGTTCAGCCGGAAATTATTCCGGTTGAAGTGTAAGCGGAAAAGGTTCAGCTGGAATGTTGTGTCTGTGTGGTTTAGCCGGAACCCGGGTTCATCCAGATGCGCGAATTCAGCCGGAAACAGCTATGAAAACGCGTTTTGAGCAATTGAGGCAATTCCGTGTCAATTAAAGATTAATTTGCATTGAAAAAGTTTAATGCAAAGTTTGACTATGAATTAATTCTGATTGCTCCCCAAGGCTCCTCTACCACTATAAATACAACCTCATTGGTTGAGGCTGAAGGCACCAGAATTCACAGAATTCTTACTCTATCATCTCCTCTCAAGAGCTTCTTTCAATCTTCGTCTTCTTTTTCAAGATCTTCAAGGTAACTTCAAGCTTAGAGTTATCCTGGTCGTATAATCGGTTACGCGATTGTAGCCTGGGAAACAAAACGGGATCTTCGGTAGAACCTGAGTTTGTTTTAAGGGACCTAGGTTTTGACCTAAAGCCTTCGCCAAAGGTTTTCTTGTTTCTTATAATTTTTTCAAAACGTTCAAGATTTTAACAAAATCATTTTCAAACATTCTGTCTTCATCTTTAATTTTTATTGTTTTCAAATGTTCATTTCATTTTACAAGATTTTCATCACTGTAATTCTCTTTCTCATTTGTATTCACTTTGTTTGTTCCATTGTAAGTGTAATTGAATTTCTATGTATCGTATTTCTTTATTTCTTGTAACTGTATAGTAATTTCACTCTTCTTATTTCATGTATTGTAATAGGAATAGATTACTTTTATTTTCATTGTATTGTAATAGTGTAGATTATTTCTCTGCTGTAATCGTAAAAAAAATATATTAACTTTTTTTTTTCAAATTTACGAACGATTTTCCTACAACACTACTCCTTAGACGTATTGGGGGTAGCGTTTTGCCTTGTCCATGGTATACACAACGCCCTTTGTGTTTCTCTTTTGAACCAATCATATCATTCAACATAATTGTTTTCCCTTTAAATAAAACCATATATTCATACAATCACCATTGACATTATCACTCACCCACTACACAATTTTTTCATTATTTTATCACATCCTATGTAGCATCACTTTTGAGTTTTAAAACTCCACACCATTACGGATTACCTTATATTTTTTAAACGTACATAGCACTTATGGTCCTTGTAATGAACGTGCGAAACGATCGGAATGCAATTATTATTAAATAAATAATAATTAATTAATTGAAATAATTTTCTAATTTGGAAAGGATATGATTATCTACTACATAGTAAATAATTACAAATTTTACCACATGTCATCACCATATTTCATCTCATAACTTTTTGCCGTCCAAGTTAATCCTTACGAATTACTTAAATATCATATATACCTAAATCAAACTCTAAATATCACATATATATACATATACATCCTTTTTTTCTAAATTAAAATATTATATATATTTATTTTAGAATTAAAAACCATTAACTATTAAGTATTTTTTTATTTAATCCGTATAATACACGGGTTTCTAACCCATTACAATATATATCCTTACAAAACAAAACTTATTATGTATCATATTACCTATATATACAAATTACAACATAATTTGAACAAAATTAAATATAATAATACAACTGAATATAATAATGTTAAGATGCTTATTTTGTTTTTTTTTTCTTTTTATTATCTTTTTTAAAAATATATTAATTAATTGGGAGGAATAGTTAACTTAATATTTAATTCATTGTTTTGGTTTTTTTTTTCCGATTGATACAGTGATGTTTCTTTTATGTTTTGTTGGTGGTGTAACAAAACTTTTTGTTTGAAACGTATTGCTCGTTACACTTTTATTGTATTATGTCTTATGTACGTAGGGTTATAGCAATTCAGCTGTTTTGTGTACCCGTGTTATCCCCGCGACAACTGTAAGGCGCGTACCATTTTTATATGTTAAATAATATTTTAGGACGTTAGGTCCCAGAAAATTGCATTTTTAAATAACAACCTCCATAAGTATTTAACGTTATTCACCAAAAGGATCAACAATAGCTACCATCACGCCCCAATTAACAAAGTATTTACTACTACATGTTTAAAATTTATCAACTTTCAAAATAATCAACCAAATGTGTAACACCCCAATTTCACAGGTACATGATATATTTAGTAAATACGTGTCTATATTATCAATACGTAAGTTTGATTGATAAATATGGTAAACTATGCATTAGATAAATTGCATGTGTTAGAAATACGTGTTTAATGGCCAAAATGATGAAATTTGTATAAACGGATGAGTTAAACGGTAAAGAAAGTGAAATATGAGATAAATATATGTTTATAAAAATAACATGATGATATATGTGTGAATTGATAGTTTCATACATGTGTTAATAGTTAATGGAAAAGTAGAAGGGCCAAAAATGTAAATTATGTAAAGTTATCAACGTATACGGATATTATACGTATCTATAACTATTATGAATATTTAAGGCTTAGGATATAGTAAAAATATATCCTAATGTGACCCATAACATGAAATGATAAGTATTGGAAAGTTTGAGGGGCTAGAACGTAAAATATCAAAAGATATATATATATATATATATAAAAATATATACGTATGTATATGTATATCATCGAGGGTGTCCCGAGCCTTAGAAACTTTATTAATCATGTTTTATAAGAGTTCGGTGCATAAAATAACAGTTTGGTAGAAGTTAGGGGGCTGAAATGCAAATAAAAAGTACAGGGACCAAAACTGCCATTTTCCCAAACTTGCCAGGCGTATCGCGAAGCCTCTAGGCATGGTTGGCGCGATACGCGAGCTGGCTACAGGTCGCAGAATTTCGTTTGGTCGCGATTTTGCCACGTTTTCAGCCTTGTTGAGCACCAAATCACCATCCACGCGTCAAATTAACTTGATTACTCACCTAGGCACGTGTTAGGATCATGGGACGCCTCTAATGGCTATATATAGCAGCCCCAATTCATCAAAATCTGCTGGAAATCACTCAAAAACTCCATAGAAAACCCTAGAAAACGCAGAATCTTCAAACGAGCAATTCTCTCAAACGGTGAAGAGTTAAGATCCGAATTTCTGCAGTCAAGCATATTAGGTAACGTCTAAAATAACCTCTTTCAGTTTTGGCTAAATCAATCTCTAAGTATGACTTTTAAAACTATGCTCAAATTAGGGTTCTTGAGCTTGTTTGGGTAAAATTGGATGATCGGTGGGAATTAAGCTCTGAATTTTGGTAGGTAATCCTAATTTGATGTGTTTTAAGAAAGCCCTAAGTTTATTTCAGAATTGGTGAAGGTTTCGTATGAGTTTTGGAAATGGGTCAAGATTAGGGTTTTCATGATGATGTTTTGCCCAAATCGAGTAAACGGTTTTGAATTAAGCCTTGCCATTTTAAGGGATATTATAAAATGTCATAATAGATAATACCCTAAGATGGTTCTGTATAAAAATGAGTTTTGCTATAGAAACGAGAAAAATGGGTAATTAGGGTTTCGGAATATGGATATTTAATATAAAATAATCCGGAAGGTATAAGGACTTGAATTTTGGTATGGTAACATGTTTACATATATATTAAACATGTATGAGTTCAAATTTTGGTAATTTATAATTAAATTACTCGGTGTAACGATTGTAGTAATTCCGCCTCATGGTCGTCAATGACGCCTACACGGCCGGTAACGATCGTCACCAAATTCCAAACCCCGTGACTATTCCTCATAGTAATTCCGCCAAATGATAGGTCATGAGGAAACACGAGCGGTAAACATTAAGGAGCAAATACTTGAAAGATATATGACTAAATATGTAAAAGGGGCAAAATGGTCATTTTGACTATTAAGGGTATTAACCAATAAAGAGTTGGGTTTTGGATAATGAGTTAGTTCTTAAAAGTGATTTGTAACATTTAGGATGTCTTGATAGGGACATTACGTTAAAGGAATTAAGAAACTGATTCACGAGAACTTAACCCAAGAATAATAGCTTCGCAAAGCTAAGGTGAGTTCTATGAGCCCTCTTTTAAATTGTTTAAATGCTTTAAACCATTTTGGGCTGATATATATAACGTTTTGTGAAAATACTCTCAATTGTTATAATTGCTTGTTATATTTATTGATTGTACGATGATGAGTAGAGGAAATATAGATTGCCATTTCGATGTTTCTAGTAAAATAGATTAAGAATGATAATCGAGGAAAGATTGGTAAGTAAGGGATTTCTGAAACAAGAAGTTAAATAGTGTTGTCCCAATGGTGTCAAAACCAAGCGGCGTCAAAGCCAGAAAGCGTCAAAGCTAAGTGGCGTCAAAGCCAGATAGCGTCAAAGCTATATAGTGTCAAAACTAAAGGGACCATTGCTACACGATGTGTTCGTAAAGCAAATAGAAACACTATTTCCCTAAGATAGCAGTTAATATGAGACAAGGATGACAAAGCAACAGAAGGTTAGTCCATTCACGAGGTTAGAATATGTGAATATTTGTGCTATATGCTTTGTGTTTGATTGTCTAATTGCAGAAATGTGTTTGACAAATCTATGTGCCTTCGAAAGGTAAAGTTTTCCCAAAACGTAGAACTCACCAGCGTAAGCTGACTTGTTAAGTTATGTATGTCAGATGAGGCTGGACCTTCGGATCAAAAAGGGAAGGCTGAGATGTGAGCAGGAACTAGGTGGTATATACTATCAAGACAATGTCAAGCTATCAAGAGAAGACATTTTTGAAAACTGGCGTGGAGATGTTTATTTCTCTTTTGTATTTGTCTCTCTTACTATGTAATACTTGGCATATGAATAAAAGTTTTTATTTCCGCTGCTTTAGTTATCTCTGTTGTACCTTGTGTTCATGAGTAAATCCGATGCGTGACCGCTCCTAGGGCCAAGTCTGGGAGTGGGCGTCACAAAATGATATTCGGTTCTTCAAAAGGCTTGTCTTGATCGTGCCCGACTTGCTCCTTACTCCTTACCTATCACAACACTAGTAACATATTAGTATTATGACATATAGTTCACATGTTATGCAATGGATAAATAAATAAGCATCAACAAGAAGTTTTAGAATTTTAGGATATCCCACGCGTGTAGCGAGGGTTTCCTTGCAAATCATCGTGTGCCGCGACCTTGGTCTTGCCGTGTGGCGTGATACCTGCATTCTCACAGAGAGTTTTCCAGGTTTTATACCAATTCCGGGCTAAGCCAAATGTTAAGTCTTTCAACCCATCCTCAGGATTTTGGCCATAATTTTTCCTGCATGACTTATGCATACATTACATGAATTTTCCATATGAATTCAACTCCGTTTAGCAACTAATTCACACATATTAACATGATAAAAGATTCTACATAAACATCCCACTAACTCAACTCGTTGAGCAGTTAATATAAAAGTTTTACTTAATAGGCCAACTTATGCATCCACCCTTCTGCACATAACGAAACACACACCTACTTACCCCTACCTTCATAACTAACAATCTAGCATTATAGATACAACAAAATAAGGCAGCATTCTAGTCACAATACATGAAGTTATATGCATACAACCTTCAATATTCATGTACAAGATTTAGCATGCTTTCATTCATTTCTTATACCGTGATAAAGAACCAACTACCCAAATTCACCCCAAGGTACTGCATGGTTTCTAAAAAGAAAACCCCATAATTCAACCTTCACCCGAAGGTGCATTCTTGAATCATAGTTCATAACTTTCAAACTAAACCCAAACAGGATATAAATACAACTAAAGCACATACTACAATTGGTAATTACAATTACTAGATTTTTAACAATTACCATTACCAGATTTGACCCCGTGCATTTCGCACCAATCCATACTCTCTTTGTCATAGTCATCGGGCACATGATAGTTATATTTGGTCATTCAGTAATCTTGAGGAAGATACAATGAGTGAATAAAAGAGTTAGTATTTGGAATTCAAGGTTCATGGTAATCTTAGAACCTCATTTATCTTATCTAGTGTTAAATTGATTATTTAACTATGAAAAGTGTTTAACATTTGAGTCATTTCAAACATGTGAATTCATCAACATTCGTTGGTAAATAATTGTTGTTTTGTGTGTGGTTGGCAACATCTTTAGGACCTGCATTGTCCGTATGGTGTCATAGTCAACATCACGCACTTGTGAAAGATTTCATTACTTAAATTTACTTCAGATGTCATGTTTTTAGATCTCTGTACTTTGTTGTTTAAACTTTGCAGTCCTACTTTTACTACTTTTCGCTGCAACTGTAAGACACTGTTTTTAAATCAAATGGCATCTTTTTGTTGAATCATTTACAAGTCGTTCAATGTAACCTCGACCATGATCCATGACGTCATTTACCTGATACCGTTGAAACATGGTGTGACAGGATACATTTATTGACTAGACATAAGGGAAACTTAGTAAATGTTCAATTTTTTAATATAATTTATTTCCACCAACATTCTAAAACTAAAATAACTTTTTAAAAACAATTACACCATAAAATCAAGCATTTTTTTTTATCTTTGATATGTGTATAATGTTGTAATACTTTTTTAAATGACAATACTTACAAAAAGTTTACAAGAATATCATATATGATTGTGCTATTATATAAAAAACAAAGTGCTATTATTGTGTTGTAGTTGGTATTACGAAAATATATAAATGTTATAATAGCTCTTTACAAAATAAATAATAGCACTGTGTAAAGTGTAATTTGTACTTCTTATATCAACACGATAATAACACTGTGTTATTATTATAATAGCATTGTTATATAGTAGATTATTGTAAACTTTTTATAAAAAAATTGTTATTTAAAAAAAACGTATCAATATTATACACATATTAAAGATGAAAAAAATGCTTAATTTATAATGTAATTTAAAAAAATAAACCTATAAAGTATATGAAACTTATCTTCGTTTGAAAATGTTGGTGAAATTAGTATTTATTAAAAAAATCAACATTTACTAAAATGCCCTTATTCACATTTATATTAGCCTAATTGAACATTAATAACATATAATCAATCTAATCCATTGACCTATTTAATGGACACACAAGATATATTATTAAAGTTTCTAGGTAAAATAAAGTTTGTACCGGAACCATCCTCAGTGAATCATTTGAGAACCACCTCAACTTGTGAGAACTTTGAGAAGCATGTGTAAATACTTAGATAGGTGAACTGAACAAATAAAGAAATGAGATATAGAAAAAAAAACCAAAAAGATCATTTAAAAACGCTTTCAAAAACAAAAACCGTCAACTCCAAGAATAGAACCTGAGTGGAAGCCAGGTTGATTTACCGTTGCAGCAAGCCCCAACCACCTATATGACCGAAATGTAAAGCTTAAAAGTATAGTATTATAGGTCAATGAATATCTTTATATGAAAAATAAAGTTTTATAGTCAAAATGAAATTAGAGATCTTTATATGAAAAATAAAGTTTTGTAGTTAAAATGAAATAATCTAAAACCATGATAGAATAAAGTTTTATGGTTAAAATAAAATAACCTAAAACTTTTTTTTTTTACTAAAATAAAATAAGCTAAAACTTTTATGACTAAAATAAATAAATAAAAAAACCCTAAAACTTAATAATAAATAGCTTAAAATTTTTGTGACTCCAGTAAAAGAAACAAAACTTTGATGAAAAAAAATAAACTTAATTATTCATGTCATTGCATAAATAAAATAAAACTTTGGTAGTTAAAATAAAATAAAAAATTAAAAAGACAAACTTCATTATTCTTGTCATTCTTTCTTTTAAATATATGTATAATTTGAGGTGTTGAGTAGATAGTAGATACTTTAATAGTTTAATGTGCTTGTTTCTATGTGGACTAAAAGCGAATCTGGTCGAGGTTGGCTGCTTTTTTTATTGCTGACTTCTATACTCTATAACTGTAGACTCTACTTTCAATTGATTATAAAATTGATCCGTTAAAGACATATGTAATGGTGTGAAGTTTCAAAACTCAAAAGTGATGTCACATATGATGTGATAAAATGATGAAAAAAGTGTGTAGTGAGTGAGTGATAACGTGAAGGTGATTATATGAATATAAGATTTTATTTAAAGAGGAAGAAATTATGTGAAATAATATGATTGGTTAAAAAAGCACAAAAGGCGTTATGAAGACCGGACAATGCAAAATGCCACCCTCAAACGCCTATGGAAGTAGTGTTTGAGGCGTTTTCAAGGAATCTCAAAGCAAACAACGCTACAGTTCAGAAGACCTATGGCTAAGTGTATTACATGTACTTTCTAGTCCTGTAACATGTTTGAGATCTAACATTAGGTTTCGTTAAAATTATGATAAGTATATATAAGATGATCATTTTTACCCTTTTGTAAATCATATAAACCACTTGTATAATTTTCTAAAAAATAACAAAAGTTAAAAACAAAATCTTTGATGAACACCCACTTGAATATCTTCCTCCAGAGCTCCACCCACCTAATTCAACGATTTTCGATAAACATGTCTCCCCTCCCACTTGAACATCGTTTAATTGGCGGCCCATTTTCGATGAACATCGCTACGAATCAACACCATCAATGTACCTCCATAGTCAGTTTGATGAACTTAGTCTCCTCACTATAGTTAGTTTGATTCCTTTTTAAATAATTTGAGAAAATAACATATATCCCCTTCATAAGTTGCAAAATCACATATATCTCTGCAACATAAGTATTATATGCATAATGTACAATGCTTTTAAAGAATACATGTATATTAAGAATACCTGTATATATATATATATCTTGTATATCTGAGTTCATTAAGTTCTTTAAACCCTACACTTGTTACTTTTATCAAACAATATAAATCATTCATGTGGTTAATTCTCTTATTTTATTACGTTAGGTTATGTTAGAGTTCTAGTTTTACAAACCTTTGTAAAATTGAGGATTCACTCACATGCTCACCAAGTATACAGTTCTGTTAAATTACAATAACACCCCTCAGTGATTTACACTTGCCACAAACAAACCCCAAAATATCCTCCTATCACTATTACATCACAAAGTTAACTCAATGTGAAAATTTTTTCTCAAAAACCAGCCATCAGTTTAACTTTCAAGGCCGCCACATGGTCTTTTGAACACATAGAATGCCCTCTTTGTTCTGAACAAATGTCAACCTAATTTCCCAGTGTAAACTCTTAAATATTTCTTCTAATGATTTAAGTATAGGTGCCTTATCTCGTATGATCGCCCAACCACCCGGTCTTAATATGCGATCCATCTCAACGACTATTGTTACTGTTTTCTTACACCTGCAAAAGAAATTCCCGTTCTAAGCTGTCGGTAGAGGTAACAAATTTCAGCCCATTTACTTTTGAACAGTCATGATGTTAAAAAGTATTATGTTTTATTAGTTTCAGTTTGATGGCAAGAAAACAGGGAATGCAGGAAAGATTTATGAGAGTTGATAAATAAAATGAACCTGTTCTTAATCCTGGAGAAAAGATGATCAGCATGCAAAAGGTCATATGATCTTGGATAAGTACCAAAAGATTCACACCAATCATGGTAAATGCCGACAAGTCCTCGTTCAAATATTATGGGCAGCGTATCAAATGCATAGACCGGCACCACATTCATCACCCAAACCTTCTGTTCTATCAGAGCAGCTGCAAAACTGTAACGCCATAATGCACTCAGCAAAAACAAAATAGAAAAATTATATATTTATACAAAATGCCAACTTTGAGCCATTTGATTGTGTTTCTAACTGCATCATAAGATTTCCTTAACAATATGACTTTTCTAATCCTAGTTGACACCCTATGGCCTATACTAAAATGTGTATGGAGTCGACCACAACCCAATCCAACCCAACCCGATTAGTTTCAATCTGAATAAAACCATGGACTGTAAGGACCCACTGCCCATTTATTCACATGTAGCTACAGTATAACATTAAATCACTCATACCTTCCATAAATCGAGTGCATGTCCATTACATTCCGAATAGTTGACCAGTTGATACCCATTCTGGTCAGGTATGACTTTTCAACAATAGCTTTCCAATGCTCAGTGTCGGAAATCAACTTATCTCTATTGTTCATCCAGTCGGGGAATGTCTGAAGCCTTTTGGGCCATTCCTCGGGCCACTCAGTCCCTCTATCTTCAATGGCAGATGGAATAGGATGCAAGCATGAATTTATGGGAACATACCTGATCCAAAAAAGACCACTAGTTTTATTTAAACGTTAAAGATGAATATTTATATAGGATAGATAAAATATATGAGTTTACCATGCAGCATCCGGATTCTCATTCTCTTTGCACATGGGAGGAACCTTCTTTCTTCTTAGTGCATATATTTCATTTGACTCTGGTTTTTGGTATATTCTAATACCAATGTCGCTGACATCATCAGTTTTATGAGCCAATATGTTCCAACCAATTGATGCTGTCAGCTTCGACATAGCTGAACAAATGATAAGTGTATCCTATGAGAATATTGTTTAATTAGAGGTGAAAAGGAGTGGGTTTTGCAAACGGGTCAAAATGAGTAACTTTTCGGTATGGGTCATGTTAGATTGACCCGAAAAACTTTTTGTCCAAAATGTCTTGTTCTTTTATAGATACTCAGTGTGTTAATTAAGATTAACTTTCAAAAAAGTTCATCGAGTTTTGTCACAAAAGAAGAAAGCACAAACAAGTAGACATTTGAAAGAATATATAAACCAAACCTTCATCATCTTCAATGCTATCATGTTTACTTGAGATAATCAAGTACCCAGCGGGCCTTAAAATTCTGTTCATCTCTATAAGCAGCTTACCACCTGAAAAGTATAAGAAAAATATATAAACAAGATAGAAGTATATCGATTATCGCCAATGAAAGAAAATATAACAAGTAGATTATTTGGTCAAAATAGCAACCAACCATTAGATTGCCAATGAATTTGACATTCTCCACAATGTATAGTATCAAAGGTACCACTGGGAAAAGGTAACCTTCGAGTACTGAACGGGCTAATTATCGCTGGAAAACCACGCTCAAGGGTAACCTGAGCTAGATCCACAAGGTCATCGTTCAATCCTAGTCCAAGTGTAAATACATTTTTGTCAAAAAGAAATGCCCCAAAGCTTGAATCTTTACATCCAATGTCCAATATCGTGCGGATATTTTTTCCCCATTCAATGTCTGGTACTGTCTATTTATTTCATCAAATACCAAAGAGACAAGATATCAATTACTCGAATATGGTTGCAAAACAACAACTTTCAAGCAACAAAATATTTGAAGTACTTGCCTCTACAATAGATTCTAGATAATGAGCAATTCCACCTATGAGTTCAGATTGGTTTTGAGGGAAAGTGAGATGTTCACCAGATTCCACCACCCAACTTTGAGTTTTTACAAATTGAGCTAGCTTTGGGTGTGCCACATTACTAAACCATATCTGCAACCATTCGAAAACTAAATTATTAAATTCAAACTATTAACGAAAACAGAATAAGTATACATTACGTAAACACACCTTCTCTCTACTCTCGGGCCAGCTAATTGGTGTTTGATATCCTTCATGTGGAAGGGGAACAACGCACATTAAGGGGCTTTTAGGGCAACTTCTCTCATGATGTCGGTAACTTCGAATTCGTTTTGAGGCGACTTCAATGTCGATACATGGAATATAGTTATGCTTACTCCTTGTATTACATATTTTCCACACATACTCAGCCTTCGGATCAAATAACGGGCCTTTGAACTTCTGCTTCTTTCCTCGTTTCGCAATTGTTTCATCACTTTCGTCAGCCTGATCTAAATCGACTTCTTTACTAGCTGAATCATCATCATCATCCACATTGTTTTCTCGTTCTTCACTTTCTCCTTCCCCTTCATTTTCTTTCCCATTTTCGGAATCCGATTCAGAAACCTCAGATCCTTCCTCATCCACTTGTTTATCCTCTTTATCACCCTCTTTATCACCCTCTTTAACTATCTTCAAATTCACATCCTTTTCTTCTTTCTTATGGTCTTTGGATCCATCCACGCCACCTAATCCCAACCCTAATCCCAACGACCCGTTAACCACTCTCTTCTCCTCAGACTTCCCCAAATTCAAATCAGGCTCATTCTTGATTGGAACAACAGACGATTTGCCTTTTCTTAACTGCCCCCTTTCTGAAACAGGTTCGGCAATTTCACCAAATGTGCTTCTTTGATAGGTGACAGAAGAAGCTGAAGGAGAAAACATATACCATACAAAAACAAAACACAAACCCAAGATTGCAACTGATGCAAACTTTATAAAAAACCCATATGACCTCTTTGCCTGTCGGCCAAATCGAGCTATAGGCAACCCAATCTTCTTGAAACCCATTGGCTTATTAACAACAAACTGAAGAAAACCTAATATTTAATTATTTACAACCGAATCAATGAAGGGCAAAAGAACAAACACTTGGTGGGCATAGATGGATAGTGAGAGGTGTTAACAGTAGGCAAAATGATGTACAGATCAAGAAGATGGAACGAATAGTTGAGAAGTTAGTTAGTTACCAATTGTATCTTTCATGAAATTGCATTGAATTAAGAGATGGAAGTGGTGATCTGTGGGGATGGTTAGTCTCTTCGCAGCTTGATTCACTTGGGTTCTTCGAAAATGAGTTGGATCGAATGAAATAATAAGTTTCTTCTAGTAAGATTGTGAGAATCGAAAAGGGTGGTAAAAAGTCGCCGAGAGTAGAAAACAGGTCTAGAACCACTCCCGACAAGGATGTCTTCCGGGATCCGCATGCGTTGGTTCACTCGGAGTCTCGGGTTAGGGCACGTGGTATACCCTTGTTAACATAACATGTTAAACATGCCACGTAGGCGCCACGTCAGAGTTAACACCACTTAACACCACTTAACACCCGAGGGGGATACTCCATGCCATGTTAAACTATTTTAAATTAATTTTTTTTTCTTTTCATTTTCGAATTATTTTATTGACTACAAAATTATTTTTTTTTTTTGTCTTCGAAAAAATTAAATAAATAAAAGAAAAATAATTAAATAATTATTTAAAAAAAATTAAAAAAAACACTAAAAATACATTTATTATAAAGATAAACCATACAAATACTTGAGATAAAAATTAAAACATACAAATACTTGATAAAATATTCAAAGTGATCGTGATCGCTCGTAGATATCCTCGATCAAGTCCGCCTTCAATTGGTTATGGATGTCTCGATTTCTTATTTCTTGACGAATTGCCCGTTTTTGATCCTCGTCGATTTCATCATACGCCGTATCCAACTCCTCCTCGTGAAATTGACAAATTGCGGCACCCTGGTCCTCGAGAATCATGTTGTGTAAAATTATACAACCGCGCATCACGTTAGCGATTTTGTCTCGATGCCACATACGAGCGGGGTGAGCTATGATATGCCATTTATCCTTCAAATCGCCAAATGTACGCTCTATGTCTTTACGAGCCGCACTGTGAGCTTTCGTGTAAACCCTGCGCCTTTCTCCGATGGGAGCCGTAAACCCTTTCACAATCGTACGAAGCAACGGCTTCGCCAAATGTACGCTCTATGTCTTTACGACACCAAAATATTGATGCCAAATCCACATATCGTACGAAGCAACGGCTTCGAGCATTATGGTTGGATGCCCATGATCACCTCGCATATACTGACCCTGCCAAGCGTTGGGACAATTCTTCCACTCCCAATGTGTGCAGTCGATGCTACCGAGCATTCCAACAAAACCCCATTTCTGCTCGTGAAACTCGTACAACTGTTTAATGTCGCTAGCAGTGGGTCGGCGTAAATATTTTCTTCCATACAAGTTGTAAAGACCTAATTTTAAAACTACGTATGAGAATAAAACAAACATAGTATTTAAATTAAAAAACTAAACAAATGTTGTACGATAAGTTACCTTTACAAAACTTTTGAATGCACGTCCTAATTGTCCGATCGGACATCCTCAGATACTCGTCGAATGAATCACCCGTAACACCGTAAGCCATAACTCGAATTGCGGCCGTGCACTTTTGCAATGGAGTGAAACCGATCCTTCCTCTCGCGTCGCTTCTTTGCGGGAACCATGAATGCTCTTGTTCTAGATCGTTCACAATTCTTAGAAATAGTGAACGTCGCATACGAAAACGTTGTTCGAACGCTTCCGCCGGGTAGACGCATGGATCGTTGAAATAGTCTCTAAGAAGACTCGTTTGCCCCATTTCACGGTTTCGGTTTAGACGAGCTCTTCGTGTAAGCGTTTGTTGCGCTCGTCTATTTAGCCGACGTTGTTGATAGTTCACCATCATCTGGAAAAACATTTCCGCGGCTTCGTCGGAGGACGAGTCGGATGAATCGTTGGACGAGAGGAAATCCATGATAATTTTTTAAGAGTTTTGAAAGAGATTTGAGAGGAGATTGATTTAAAGTGTGAAAAATATTTGAGTGTTTGTGGGTTAAATAGAGAAATAAAAGGAAATTTTTTTTTTTTTTTTTAAATTGTTCAACGGTAAAAAAAAGGACCGTTGAACGGTCCTTTCCATCAAATGGCGCCCGTTAACATCTTGGCGTGGGAGAATGGCGCCGCTGTTTAACGCCTGGGCGGGGCGGTGTTAGCGCCACTTGGCGCCGCCAAACTCCCCTATGGCGCCGGTATACCCCTTGCCCTTATGGGTAGAGGGGTAAGTAACCTATTCTTTCCATATCCAAACTCCAAACCCAACCCGGCCCGGCCCGAGTCTTGGTCTTGGTCTTGGTCTTGGTCTTGGTCTTGGTCTTGGTCTTGGTCTTGGTCTTGGTCTTGGTCGGCTAGAATCGGGTAATCGGGTTTTTGGAATTTCGGTTTCAAACCAGATTCAGGTGTGATCATGTACGGTTTTTTCATGAATCTGATTTGATTCCAAACCGGATTTTTAGGGGGAGTTTGATCGGTTCTTACCGGTCTTGACCGGTTGGGTTTCGATTTAACCAGGACATGACCAATTTCAAAGTATAGGTTCCTTGATAGAATTCGATAGTTTCGGTTCCAACCTTAAAAGGTTCCACTCAAATCGGTTCCGGTCTTAGGAACCCGGACTTTTCATCCTCATTGTCTTGAAAAACACAGGTATAAATTTTTCATGTGATAAGAAAACATGATTTGAGATAGTGGTGAATTATGATTTTCTTTCATTGAGCATGGTTTTTCTAATGCCTAAATGTCACTTTACTCGACGTTGAATCTTCGGTTTAATTCAAATCAGATGAAGTCAGATCACATAAGTAAAATAAAATAGGGTGTCAAATTACTTGATCCTCATGAAATGGTAAATTGAGTTGTTCGTCACTTTTGGTTTCAGTGGCGGACCTAGGCTATAGCTTAGGGGTTCGTCCGACACCCATGATTTTTTTTTTGGCGGTGTAGTATTTTTTTTTTAACCCCAAAAAATTTTATACCGTCCTTCAACTTACAAAAAAAAATTTAACTTTCAGTTTTAAAATATGATTACTTGATTAGGTGTTCAACACTAATGAGCCCAATAATAATATCAATAGTTTTAACCCAATTACCCAAATTCAATATTATAACCCAATTAATAATAAAATATCTAAAACTAAATTCTAATTATAAATAAATATTTAAAAAAAATCAAGTCCAAGAAATATGGAACGACTGTAGGTCACAACTATTAGCGTCTAGCGGGTGACCATCCTCCATCCCAAATCGCTAGTTATGTGACCGGATTTAGGCATTTAGCTAGCAAAGATCCAACTTTGAAGATCAGACGATTAACGAGCGACCCTCCAAAACCGTTTTGAAGAGTGGAAAAATGATTTTGAAGATCGGCGACCTTTCGAGTTTCATCCTTTCACCTTTCTGTTCTGCTTTTAGGTTCCGACGACCGGCGACTTCGACTTGTCTCTGCGACTGTGGTTAGTCATCGTATTTTTGTGTAATTGTCTTGAATCTTTGATTTAATAAGAACTTGGATTATTGTGATAACATATTCAGTGGGAACTTGAATGTGAATGACTATAATTTTGATTTTTGTGTTTATATTTCATATTTGATCACTCATCACTTTAATTTTGATTTGAACTTGAAGTCTTGAGATATGATTTTTTGCAATGAAGTATGTGAAGTCTGATTTGTGTAACCGAATTGGAGATGAAATTTTGAGTGATAGTTGCATATGTTATATTGAGAAAGAGTTGCTTAGAAAGTGTCTAATAATAATACGATTGATAGGCTTCAAAAAATGAAAACTCTGTGGCTGGATCACCTCCTTTTCAGGGAGGGCTAATGCTTGTTGGGTATTCTGTGAAAGTGTATCAATTTCATTGATTCTCAATGATACAATGTACAATATATAAATACAAAACCTACGCTAGATAGGAAACTAAATCGCTAGAATAAGGAAACAATACACAGAATAATACACAAATCACAAACCAATAATATCCTAAGATATTATCGGTTAACAGCCCCCCTCAGTTTGAGCGGTGGAATGATGAATGCACAAACTGGAACGAAACCTGAGGAATAGCTGTTTGGGAAGGCCTTTCGTAAATATATCAGCATACTGGTATGCTGCAGGAATGTGTAGAACCTTGACCTCCCCAAGACGCACCTTATCACGAACGAAGTGTATATCCATTTCAACGTGCTTGGTTCGTTGGTGCTGAACTGGATTCTCAGACAGGTAGACAGCAGATACATTATCACAGTAAATCAAAGTAGCCTGTCTAGTTGGAACGTGAAGCTCCAAAAGTAGATTACGAATCCAGCTAGTCTCTGCGACGGCGTTTGCAACGCCACGGTATTCGGCCTCGGCGCTGGAGCGGGAAATAGTTGGCTGCCGCTTAGAAGACCAGGAAATAAGGTTGCTCCCCATGAAAACACAATAGCCAGAGGTCGACCGACGAGAGTCCGGACAACCACCCCAATCCGCATCAGAGTACGCAGTCAGTTTAGTAGAGCGAGACGGGGTGAGCTGAATACCGAAATGCAAAGTACCTTTGACATAACGCAAAATGCGTTTGAGCAGCTGAAAGTGTGGCTCCCGAGGATCATGCATAAAAAGACAAACCTGTTGTACCGCGTAAGAAATGTCGGGCCGAGTAAATGTGAGATATTGCAGAGCACCGGCTAAGCTCCGATATAAAGACCCGTCAGCCACGGGTTCACCGACCGAAGCGCGAAGCTTAGAGCCAACTTCAACAGGAGTACTAACACTGTTACAATTAAGCATCTTAGCCCGTGAAAGTATATCCAAAGCATATGTAGACTGTGAGAGAAATAGGCCGCCGTTTTTCTGTTCGACTTGTATCCCCAAAAAATGGTGTAACGACCCTAAGTCAGTCATCTTAAATTCCGAAGACAACGACTTAATAATATCATGCAGAAGTTGTGTGCTAGAAGCAGTGAGTATTATATCGTCGACGTAGAGTAAAAGGATAGCCATTTGCGAGCCGCGCCGATAAACAAAAAGAGAAGAGTCACTCACACTGCTTTTGAATCCACATCGAGTAATAAATCCTGCAAATCGGTGGTACCAAGCGCGTGGCGCTTGTTTGAGGCCATAGAGCGACTTATTTAACTTGCACACAAATTTCGGATTTCGAGAATCAGTGAAGCCCGGGGGTTGGAACATATAAACCGTCTCTTTCAAATCCCCGTGAAGAAACGCGTTCTTAACGTCAAGTTGATGAATCGGCCATGAGCGGGATACGGCAAGACTTAGAACCGTTCGTATGGTAGCTGGCTTCACAACCGGGCTGAAAGTCTCTTCACAATCTATTCCCACAGTCTGACTTTTACCATTAACAACCAGACGGGCTTTGTAACGTTCTAACGCCCCATCAGAATGAAACTTATGCTTAAAGAGCCACATACATCGAACCACGGGAACGTTATCAGGCCTAGGGACTAATTCCCAAGTATTATTTGCCAATAGAGCTTCATATTCGTTTAGCATGGCATTTTTCCAGTTAGGATCGGTAAGGGCGGCGAGGTGGGATTTAGGTAACGGGGAAACGGGTGGCGTGGTCTGGGTGTGGAGGTTGAGCGGAGCACGAGGTTTTAAGGACCCGGTGGCGGTACGGGTGACCATGTGGTGGGTGCGAGTAGGTGGAGGTGGCGGTGGGGACGGCTGAGTAGGGACAGTGGAAGGTGTCGAATTTGGTAAAGGGGTGTGAGGGACGGGTTGAGCGACAGGAGGAGGGGTCTGGGCTTGGTTTGGAGTGGGTTGGTTGTGTGGAGTGTGGGTTGGGCTCGGAGTGGGTGATTGGGCCGGGGGCGGAGTAGGTGATTGGGCCGGGGATGTGGGGGGAGTGTTGGGCTGAGGGGGGTTTTGTGGAGGAGGGAAGTTTGTAGTGGGAGGGACGGACAGAAGAGGTGAGGGTGGGTCGAGAAAGGAGTGATCGGGTGGAGGGTGGCGGGGGTTGGCGAAGGGGAATAGAGCCTCGTTAAAGGTAACGTGGCGGGAAAAGATGGTTTTGCCTGAGGCGATGTCGAGACACCGATATCCGCGGGAATGAGAAGGATAGCCGAGAAAGACACACAAGGTGGAGCGTGTGTCGAGCTTGTGGGAGCGAGTGGCGGTGGTGTTGGGGTAACACGCACAACCGAAGACCCGAAGGTGGTCGTAGGACGGATGGCGGTGGTATAGAATGGAGGTAGGGGTTAAGTGATGATGAAGTTTGGTAGGAAGAATATTGTGAAGGTATGAGGCGGTGTGAAGGGCCTCAACCCAAAAGGTGTTAGGAAGAGACGCATGCGTGAGAAGGGTAAACATTATTTCGTTTAAGCGACGAATCATGCGCTCGGATTTGCCATTCTGTTGCGACGTATGGGGACACGAAAACCGAAGGTGAATACCATTTTGTGTGGCAAAATTTTTAAAATTATGATTATCAAATTCACCACCATTGTCACATTGAAAGGATTGAATTTTAAGGTGAAATTGAGTATTGATATATGTATGAAAGGCACAAAATTTACTGAAAGTTTCAGATTTAAACTTAAGGGGATAAACCCAAGTGTATTGGGTGAAGTCATCGATGAGTACCATATAGTATTTATACCCGTTATGACTCATTATTGGGGATGTCCATAGATCACAATGAATAATGCTAAAAGGTTTGAAAGTGCGAGTAATGGAATCCGAAAAAGGCAAACGTTTATGTTTTGATAATTGACAAGAATGGCAAATATTATTCAAACTATTTTTATTACAAGAAATGAAATTACGAGAACGTAAAAAATCTAAGATAGTGTGTCCCGGATGGCCGAGACGATAGTGCCAGAAACTGGTGTCTCTGGTGGAGGAGAAGCAAGCGGTTGCGGAAGCATTGGTGGAAAGCGGGTAAAGTGAGCTGGAGCTGTTATGGCGACTGAGGATCGTACCATCCTTGAAATCCTTCACAGAAAATCCAAAGGGGTCAAATTCAATGGATGTATAATTGTCAATGTTAAATTGTCGGACAGAAATAAGATTTTTGACGATGTTAGGATTAAACAAAACATTTTTAAGGTGGAGTGGTTTGGAAGTGTTGGGAAGGGTGGTGTGTCCCGATCCAAGAACTGGAACTTTATTGCCATTACCTACAAATATTGACGCTATTGGTGAATACGAGGAAAAATTAGTTAATGTACCTTGATCATAAGTCACGTGGTTGGAAGCCCCGGTATCCATGTGCCAAGAATTTTCCTCCTGTTGTAAATTCATCCCCTGAAAAGTATCCGCCAATTGCGTTGGTTCAAGCGGGTCACAATCGGCTATGTTAACTTGAGCAGTGGAGGGTGACGGGTTGGTTTGGGAGGATGAGGGAGGCGGAGGCATCCAAGGAGCCCAACCGCCTTGGGTTGGATAGGGGCAGGGGGGAGGAGCCCAATAAGGAGAGGGGGCCCAATAGGGAAAGTTGGGCTGTGGTGGCGGGTAGGCAGAGCTACGGCCCGAAGACCGGTTGGACGGGCTTTGGCGGGTAGAGGAGTTGGGCCGGGTATTGTTGCGAGGTGGGTTACTGCTGCGAGGCTGGTTCGATCGACGGGGCTGATTGGGGCCAGGCCCGGTGTTGCGCCGGTTTGAGGGTTCACGGGCAACATGAGGCTCGTCGGTGGTGGCGGCCAGGATAGGGGCGGATGGTGTGGGAGCAAGGTGGTCCCTGGCTTGTTGGCGTTGCATCTCGAGGTGTAATTGGTTGCAAGCAGTTTCCCATGAGGGAAGGGTTTGATTTAAATACGACGCTACCCCATCGTACTCTGGCGGCAACCCGCGGACCAAAAGCAGAACCCGTCGCTGCTCGGAGACGGGACAGTCAACAGCATCAAGTTGATCGGCGAGGTCTTTAAGGCGCTGACAGTACGCTTCCAGTGACGGAAACGCTTTGAGACTGATGTTGCTGAGTTCATAATCCAGCGCGGCGGCACGAGACCCTTTATTGTTGAGAAAAATAGTTTCAATCTTCTTCCAAACCTTAAGAGCAGTGGTTGGAATCTCAACAATACGAACCAAAAGTTCGTCTGAAACGGAGCCATAAATCCATTGCACCACAATGGAGTCGATTTTCTTCCACTCGGCAAAATCGGCGCTGCCTTCTGCAGGAGGAGCGGTACCATCGATGTGCGACAAGACATCGTAGGACATGGCGTTGATTTGAAAAAGCTTCACCCACGTATGGTAGGTGACTTTCACGCCATCAAGGGTTCGAACCTTGTGTAGAATATTGGTGAGGGTGTATGCCGGGTGGAGGTTGGCGGCTTTGGGAGGAGGAGGAGTTTTGTCCGACATCGTGATGACGGAGGGAGGGGATCCGCAAGGATGGGGAAACCGGTTAGGGTTTAGAGGAGGAGGCTGATACCATGAAAGTGTATCAATTTCATTGATTCTCAATGATACAATGTACAATATATAAATACAAAACCTACGCTAGATAGGAAACTAAATCGCTAGAATAAGGAAACAATACACAGAATAATACACAAATCACAAACCAATAATATCCTAAGATATTATCGGTTAACATTCTGGAGAGACTTTAAGTGTTTTGTAAATCTATTCTCTAATGGCGAATGACGTACGATATCACTTTAGTTCTGCGTTTTTATATTTTAAGTTGGTATTTTATCATTTAACATGACCCGGCCCGACCCAGACCAGTCTAAAAAATTTGTATATAGGGATGGACGATCGAACTCAAAATTTTCTAAACTCCATCATAGAAAATCCTGAATTCGCCGGTATTTGGTTTACAATCTAATTTATTTGCTAAGTCAAGGTGGTTCTACCAAACTATTATTATGTTATATTAAATTTGAAATGTATCTAAGCATATATACAATAAAATCTAAAGATTCATTTCATATATTGATAATCATGTAGTGATTATACATCCTTATAGTATAACATTACAACTACATTTAGTTGTGTGTTACCACGCGATGAATGTTGTATGTATTTTGCTTCTGGTTTGAAAATCGGTGGATTTTCATTTGTTTTCTAAATAAGTTAGATATCATTCTACATAAAGATGGTGTAGTGGTTTATAAAATATATGAGTTGTCTTTAGACATGTAAACGAATATAACATTCAGTGACTAGTTTGACAGAAAGTTCATTTATGTTTGTTTATTTAATAAATGAACGAACACGAACATAATTTTTTGTTCATTTAATTAGATGAACGAGCATGAATAGATGTCCCGTTCGTTTATTTAAGTTGGATCTTATTCATTTTTCAGATCCTGTGCCGGACATACATTTGGAACAATCTAATATTTTTTTGTTTGTTTTTTTTTTTTGTAAAAAAAAATATTGGTTTCTAGGGTTTTACAACTCAAGTGGGTTTTTATATTATATTTTCGTTATACATATGTATATATATAGAGAGAGAAAGAGAGCGGGAGGGAGGGAGAGAGAGAGCACGTGCGAGAGCGGGAGAGAAATTTTATTATTTTAATATATACAAAATATAAAATGCTTTACATTGATATATGATAAATGTGGTGAAGAAAAAAGAAATGATAACAAAGTAACTAGAAAAAGAAAATTAAAATAAAATTTTGACAATTATAGATTTAGGTGAAAGTTCAAATACAAAGGGTTCAAATCGTGCGAAGTGTAGGAAGGTCTCTCAGCCATTGATCTAAGAAATCAATGGTTCTGATTTTGTCCAGATATAATTAAAAACAAGTAAAGAACTTAAAGCGTGAAAAGAGAGGAGGGTAGAATTGATATAGCCTACAATTGTTAACTTTTTTCAAGCTCCCCCAGTTTTTTTAAATGTCTATAACTTTTTTATACGACATTATTTTTTTACAAAAAATTCACCATAAAATCGGGCATTTTATTCTCTTTAATTTGAGTATAGTATTGCTATACATTTTTTTAAAGAAAAAAACTTTTTTTAAAGTTCGTTTATGTACTCTCGTATAACTTGCGTGATTATGAAATATAACTTGTGTGATTATGAAATATAACTTGCGTGATTATTGAATGTAGCTTGCGTGATTATTGAATATAGTTTGCGTGATTATCGAATATAGCTTGCGTGATTATCATCAAACGTGCGCGGACAAATTTACTCCCCTTCACACGCAAATTACCCTTTGTTCAAATGAGATGTTTGTTTTGGGTAAGAAAGATAAGAAGGAATTTCAGTTATTGAATCTTGATCTACTAAAATAGGAAGGAGTGGTATTTTAGTCTTAGTCACTTTTGTTAATTTTTTATGTAGTACCCCCATTTTCTTTAAACATTCATAACTTTCACATATGACATTATTTTTTTTAAAAAAATCACACCATAAAAACGAGCATTTTTTTATCTTTAAAACGCATATAGTGTTGCTATATAAAGAATGAAAATAAAATACTCTTTCGATTTTTGACACAATGTTCAGGTCATTGTGTCATTGTGTCAAAATGTTCAGATCATTGTGTCATTGCGTCGTGATATCAAAAGTATATATAGTGTTACTATATATAAATTTAAATACTCTTTCGGTTTTTGACACCATATGAACCAATGATCTAAACATTTTGACACATCATTATGTCATTGTGTTAAAATGTTCAGATCATTGTGTCATTGTGTCAAAATGTTCAGATCATTGTGTCATTGTGTCGTCGTGTCAAAAGTATATATAGTGTTGCTATATATAAAATTAAATACTTTTTCGGTTTTTGGCATCATATGAAACAATGATCTAAACATTTTGACACAATATGACATAAAGATCTGAACAATATTGACACAATGATCTAAACATTTTGACACAATGACACACTGACACAATGACACAATGATCTGAACATTTTGATACGATCGAAAGAGTAATTTTTTTATTTTATATATAACAACACTGTACGCGTTTTAAAGATAAAAAAATGTCTGTTTTTATGGTATAATTTAAAAAAAAATGTCGTATCTAAGAGTTATGATGGTTTAAAAATTGGGGGGAATTTGATAAAAAGTCAAAAATACTCTTCTATCTATTTTTTCTTTAGTTTTATCTCTAATTCTACACAAAAAAAATTTGAGCCATAGATCTTCATTAAATTGAAGATCTAATGGCTATGATTCCTTCTTATCTTTCTTATTCAAACCAAACTTCTCAAAATAACCCCACCCATAGATTTAATACAAAGACACAATGTTCAAATAAAAAAGTAACAGAAAGACTTAAAATCTGTTAGTGAAAATGCCACAAAGTGTGATAAGTTTTTTAAAAAACCGATTCTAACTGTAATTATAAATTTAAAAGACACGTTTCGTAACTTTTTAGAAAGATAAAAGAACATTTGTAGTTTAGTCGAATATTTAACATGAGATATATTTTAATTTTAATTATTAAAATCACATACTTTTTGTGCATGTAACTTAACATCCAAAACTAATTCACGTAAAATATCAGAAATTACAAAATGCAAGAAACACGTTTTCTTTTTCAGTCCTTTTTGTTGACAGCTTGATTCTAAATGTTAAATTGATAGATACAGCTTTGATAAATTGATAGGTACAACTTTGAGGTGTAAAATGAAATTAGTGTCCGCAATGAAACAGTTTATTATTTTCAAATATATAACTATTTGCCACAAGGCTTGTATACTCACTCTTCTCATATTTGACTTTAGAGTTAAATTCATTTTTGATCCCTGAGGTTTACCAGTATTCTCACTTTTAGTCTAATTTTAAAAAATAATCAATTTAAGGGCCTCACTTTTAATTTTGTTCTTAATTTTGGTCACCTTCAAAAATTCATCCAAATTAATCGTTGTAATGAATGACATTTATGTCCGAATTGAACTCTATTCATCTTTAGATAGATCAATTTCCCTTTTAAGTTGGTGAATTAGAGTTTAATTTGGACATAAATGCCCTTCATTTCAACGATTAATTTGAATGAATTTTTTAAGATGACCAATATTGAGAGAAAAAAACCAAAGTTGATGCCCTTAAATTGATTATTTTTTAAAATTGGACTAAAATTAAGAAAACTGGTAAACCTCAGGGACTAAAAATAAAGTTAACTCTTGACTTTATTATTCATATATCACCATTTTTTTTATTTGATAAATTAGTGTTTATTTATAAAATAACATAAACAATTAAATAATTAAGTAATATAGATAAAAGTAAATAACTAATAAAACATGCATTAGATTAAAAATAAAAGAGTAAAATACAGGAATCATTTTTAACGTTTGCTCGGATTTCATCATTCATCTATAGGAATTAAAAATAACACTTATGGTCCAAGGGCTTGCAAAATCATAATACTTTTGGTCCTTGTCATGGATGTTCATTAAAAATTTCTCTTAAGTAGTCGTGAATTGACCATTCTATCATTCTCTTTATAAAACTAAAGATAAAAAACAAAATGTTAAACATTGTAAGGGACGATTCTCGTACAATCTACCACGGCGTCCACCTTCCTCCACCGCCACAACACAACCGAATGTCATTGCTACCACCACCGCCTGCAACATCTATACGACATCACTCCTCTCCGATAATGGATTCAGCCGCATCACCCCCTCTCCATCTTCATCGTCTTCACGTGGACGCCGCCAACACATTTCGGTTGTAAATCATCGGTCTAGTATAATCGTCCTTCACATATAAAAAAATAAAAATAAAATTAGACAGGATCAATGTTTAAAATTCAATGATAATTTATGTATAAAAAATTGTGTAAAACAGAGCATACAACGAACCATTACATGTGAATACGACTGTAAACGAATCGAACGTTTATCGAACAGTTCATGAACCATTTGGCGGGAAATTCGTTTACCCTTCGTTTAATAAATGAATGCAGATAAACACGAAATTTTGTTCGTTTAGTTAAACAAACAAACATGAACAAATGTTGCGTTCGTTCATTTGTGTTCGTGAACGTTCGTTAAGGTGTTTGTTTATTTACGGTAAGGTGTTCATTAAAATTTTACCATTTAAAACTTACATCTTTGTGAATTATTATGAGGAATTATGTTTATGATTATTATTTCTAACTAGTTTTTTTTTTAAATAATGTTTATAGTTTTTATGTCAAGTGCTTATATATAATGGTCAATTCAATTCTATGATTTTAACTGACATCCATGGCAGGGATGCAAAGCTGTAATATTTTGTAAACCATTAGACTATAGGTGTAAGTTTTGATTCCTGGGATGAAGGTGAAATCCGAGTAAACATTAGGGACGATTCCCGTTATTTACTCAAAATATAATTACATAATTAGAACTAAAATTAGAACAATCTCAAACTAGATTTGCCTATTCACCCAAGGTTCTCAACTAGATTGTTTCATTGTGCATCGTGATTCTTTTGCTACGTAAGTCTTTGAATCTCTAAAGTTGTGCTAGAAATTGTTCCGATGCTTCATTATATTTGTAACTTGGTGGTTCAGGTTTGTGCTCCTCACACGACCTAATGTTATGTTATGAAAGTTGTCTTCTACAATCATCTTATGTAGTATAATACATCCTCGCATTATATAATCACTTAATACTGGTAAGGTCGAAGATCTTGTTGGAGCTCGTATCATTCCCCACCTAGCTTGAAGCACACCGAAGGCTCTTTCCACATCCTTTTTGGAAGATTCTTGACGCCTTTTGAACAACTTCATTTTCAGACTATTTTTTAGGGGTGTCAGGTGTGTGAAACTCTTTACTAGTGTTTGCTAATTCTGTTTAATGTCGTCTGCAAGATGGTACCCTTTCGTGTAACATTCTCATTCACTTCAAAGATAAAATTCAAAGCATTCCTATCTAAGATTTGTTCAAACAGTGGGGATTAGTTGAGGATATTGATATCATCGTTTGATCCTACAACTCAAAAGAATGCATCACAAATCCAAAAGTCGTGTGATGCAACTACCTTTAACGTAATGGTTGGATGCTCATGATTACCGCTATTGTATTGACATTCTTATGCAATTGGACAAGCTCTCCCACTCTAATGCATACAATACAATGCTACCAAGCATTCCAAGAAACCTCCACTCATCTAAATGCACTTCTAATAGCCAATGAATGTCATTTAGAGTTGACCTTTTAAGATATTTTGCTAATTAAACTTCTACATTAAACCTGCAAAACTTATGTAGACATTCGAGGTCGGTACTTTCAACAATGCATATGTATGCATTCCTTACATTGGTCAGCTGAACTGCCATATGCCAACTGATGAATGACACGTGTGCATTTTTTCCTGATGAAAGTCCCTTTCTACCCACAACATCATATCTTTGTGTATACTATTAAAAATGTTCAGATTTACTTGATTTTGTAATATCTTCCGCAATGCGATTAAAAAGTCGTAAGCACATCCTGAACTGTCGTCTGAAGACACTCTCATCATACACTAGGTTTGGAGCAAAGTAATCGTTCCACAAGCTTGCATCTCCGTCCTTACGACCTCTATCTATTTCTTTGAGTTTCTTATTTTGTTGGGAAGAACTAGACTCCTCTAGTTGGTCAAGCTCAAACAACTGAATCACGAGATCTTCAACATCATTGAATAGCAAACTTTGAAAATCTTGAGAGAGGAATTGTGAAATATTCATCGGGTTTGTTGGATCCATAGAATAGAGAGAGATGCGAAATGATACAATGTGAAGAAGATGAGTTGAGTGTGAAAATGATTGAGGTATATATATGTATTTATAGTTGGTTAATAATAGTTGTTAGGAAAACCAATGGGCATTTGTCCCAATGGTATGGGGATGAAGGTTAGAGCTTGAGGACCTTGAGGTCTCAAGTTCAAACCTGACTCAAGGGGGTTTTTCTCAAGTGGTGAGTTTCCTCCTTGATGGTGTTCCTGAGTGAGCCAAGCCTGGAGTGTCAAAATCAGTATGGACGGTTGCAATCCCGTCTCAGGAAGGCTCACTCGGGTATTGAAGATTTGGGGAGTAGTTCCAAATGCCGTTCAAAAAAAAAAAATAGTTGTTAGGAAAAAAAATATCTTTTTATCGCATTAATAACTTCTTATTAAAAAGAGAGTCATTAATTCTTCTCACACGTCCCACTAAGTTGGTAGCAATCACCTTCACTCACATTGTGCAACAACTTTGTCTCATATAAAGTATTGTTATTGTTATTGAAATTATTAGATGCTTTTTAACGGCGATTTGAATTACTGACGTAGGCTAAAGAATATCCCACTTGATCATTTTTAACTCTAACCAGTAGTGACAGTAACTGACACGTTTTAAATGGAAAGCTCGTACATCAGCCCACCACTCAACTAGGTCACCAATTCAGGGGGAAACTAACCACTGCTAGAAAAAACCCCTCGAAGGATCGAACCCATGACCTCTTAAGCACAAGCCCTATCTATCCCCCATATCCATTGCGCCAAAACCCAGGGACATAACTATTAGATGTTCTACTACTAGTCTACCCACTCTTGATTCACAAGATTTAGATTTATCTCTTCGGTTTATTCACCGATGACATTCTCGATTGGTATAACAACTTTCACGTCTCAGTACTCTTATAAACTTTCACTAACGACATCCTCGATTTAAATTATATTTTTCTGTAAAATTCCTGATACGTACATGATCGTGTGAGTCGAGGTTAGCTGATATGTCACCAGGATCAAGAGCCGAGTTTCCTAGATCGAAATAAATTGATATCAGAGTAAAAATGAATGGCATGTCAATATCCCTAATGAACACGATCGTGTAAGCAGTTTGAACAAAAGCGTGTTTTGAGTCGCATAAAGGTAAATGCATTTTATGAATTAACCAACCAATGTTGTAACATAAACGGGAAAAATGGGTTTAGAGGAGTTTATTTAAGCAACTGTTTGAGTGTTTCCAATATCACTCTCACTAAACTTGGAAGATTTTTGTGGATCCATTTGTGTAAATCGAGTTTGAGGAAGCTTAGTGAGCATCATAAAAGGCTGTAACAACATTACGAATCGTTGATAAGCAATTTACAACCCGAAAACACTATATTATTAAGTTCAAATGGGTTTTGAGTAATTTGCTACGAATATGGTGCATCAAGTGATTCGTTATGTAAGAAGCTGCTAGAGAACTGGTATCATGATTATCAGTGTCTAAATTCATAAGTTTAGCCGTTGATTGTGATTGATAGGGGTTAAAAAGTGGGTAAACTTAGGTTTTGAGACTAGACGTCTTGATTTTAAAGTGTTAAAGGAGACGCAAATGGTTTAAAATAGTCGTGGAGTGTGTTTTCACGTGTTTTGTGACAAGAACATGACCAAAAATATTTAAGTTGTAACAAGTTTTATAACACATACGTCTATAAACCTTATATATTTTTTCTCTCAGTGTAACGTTTTTCTTATGGCAAATAAGACACAATTTCGCATGTATCGTCCAAGTTGCGTGACTACTTAGGTAAATGTCGACATTTCATAAAATCATATCATATCTGCTTTATTATGATGCATTTGCTATATATGTTAATCTTTTTGTTATTTTTAAAATCTGTCTAATTGAAGACGTGATACAATCGAAGTTTGTTTTAGTAGGCATTTGAAATGTTTTGATGTAACAATAGCTAGGTATCGTGTCACTATTTAAGCGATAATTTTCAAAGTTTAAAAATTAATAGGACATGTGTGAAATAAAAATATCATTATTAAAGTGATAGTTTTCAAAGTAAAACTAAAATCAGTTGGACACCTATGTGAAATAAAAATATATTATATATATATCAATTGGGAATGCTGAGTTGTACACTAGGATTTTACTGTTCATAACACGTGTACGAAGGAGGTGATGCCATGTGGCGGGGTTTTGTTTGTTTTTTTTTTTTTTTACAAAGTTCAGCCGAAGTTCTTTATTTATACAATTATTTTGCATTACAATTTGCATACTATATTCTGCTGTGGTGGTTGGCTCCCTATGTTTTTTACATAGAACCCAGGTTCGAAACTTGATGTTTGCATGTTCCGGTTTTTTTTGTCCCAATTTTTCAGCCCACAATTTTTTTTAAACAGCTGGAGTATTAGGGTTAATGGCTGCCATTTGATTTACAGATGGCATGTATTAGGTGCAACTGAGTGTACCGTTCATTTTCCTTCCAACACGTACCTCATACGTGTTTTATTTCTCTCTTTTCTTTCTGTGGGCTTCAAAACCACTTGCGGTGGTAGAAAATTTCCAGATACTCTCTCTCTCTCTCTCATAATATTCATATATATTCACACCAAAGCTTCTCGGTTGGTAAAATCGGAACTGTTTCTCCGGTAGATCGTCGGCTATAGCCACTGTTGCTCCGCCTTCGCGTTGAACGGCGGTGGTTACGCCTGCTCCGCCTTGGCGTTGAAGCGGCGGTGGTTACGTCAGTTGTTGGCTGTGTTCGGCGGTGATGATTCGTTAGGGTTTCAGCAGAATTTTTTTGGGTTTTTTTTTTACGTCTTTGACGGTCGACCCTCTGAGATCTACAGGCCGCGATCTTGAAGTGTTGCATCCTGTCGTACCGGCGGCGCCGTTTAATTGTTGGTTGGTTTTGCTGAATTTGGTATCTTCTTACACGGTATGATCGTTTAATTGTTATCTTGGATGAGGTTGTGTTTGCTGTGTTTGATTTTGCCTTCTAATTTGAAGGCACAGATCTGAAATTATTGTTTGTGATTTCATTAGCGACAATGTTCTTTTGGGTGTTTTCTACTCTAGGTGTTTTGATTGCAAAAGTAAACTGTTTATAAGCTCATGTTTTCTGCTTTGTTTTTTGGGGTGTTTTCTGTTTTTTTGGGTGTTTTCTGCTTTAGGTGTTTCGTTTGAAAGGCACAGATCTGAAAAATAGTGTTTTTGAAAGTGTTTGCTATACACATACAAGTGACTATTGCTTGAATGGCTTTTAAGGATTTCCTCAGGTATTTCGATTGCAAAAGTAAACTGTTCGTTTTTCATCTACGATATGATAGTTGTTACTTATGCCACTGCCCTTTGAAATTCGGATATTCTGGACGCTTTTTGTTATGTTGCTTTCTTATTCTTTTTGGTGGCTTATTCTCGAATGTTTCTGTTGGCTCCCTATTCTGGATAATTTGACGCTGAAACAATTGCTTACTCTGGATGGTCTGTCCCTCAAAAGATAATCTAAGCTTGCTTTAGGGTCTGTCATGATTTTCAATTTAAGCCCTTTAATAGTGTTTTAACGGGTTGTGTGACGGGTTCTCCTTCATTTGCTTGATGGGTGGTTTTAGAAAATTGGCGATGATGATTACGGTTCTGTAATCTGGGCTTAATCTGATTATATATTATATATATAACATTTATGGAATGTGAGGTGTACACTAATAAGGCGCTGTTCATATCAGATTTCGATTATTGGATCCCTGTGGTGGTGCTTTAGTGCAGTTTTCTGATCTGCAGAAATGGCTATGATGATCTACATAACAAACGAGTTACCAAAACTGAGTATCACTATTGGAGGGCAAATGTAGAACTACTTTTGCAACCATAGTGTTTACTTGATTATAAATTTCTTGATCTGAGCCATAGGTATTCTAAAACTCACTAATTGGGTCTATGGGTCTTTACTAATTGGGTCATAATTGTTGTAACTTTAACTTCAGAAATCGAATTTTGTTTGCCGTTCGAGATTTTATATGTTTGTTTGATTTAGATATAAGTGGCAAAGTTGGATCACTGCTATTTATTGAAATTTATTCGTTTAATTTGCATTTGCTGTTTCAGAAGTTAATATGAAAACCCTGTCACATCTATTTGTGGCTGTTTAGCAGTGTCTATTGCAGGTTATATCCTTTGTTCCATCGTTTGGCTGTCACTAATCCAGCATAATGTAAATCTGTAAGTATCCATTTCCTATTTAAGTAAACAGATGTGACAGGGTTTTCATGATATTATTAGGCTACTTCAGAAGACTATTTTCCCTGCAGAAACAGTCATGGACCAGAGCTGTGACCATGTTGCACCGGATGTTGACATTAGAAAAGGACCATGGACCATGGAAGAAGACTTGATCCTTATCAACTACATCTCTGATCATGGTGAAGGTGTTTGGAACATTCTTGCAAAATTTGTAGGTACTAATTTATATATCTGATTAGTTAATTAATTTTTTGATTGATTAAGACTAATTTTGGATTAAGTATGTTGTTACTTAGGTCTTATCTTCGACCGGATGTGAGAAGGGGTAATATTACACACGAAGAACAACTCTTGATTATGGATCTTCATGCTAAATGGGGCAACAGGTAAGTAATTTGTTAAATTTGTATGTTTTACAAGGAGTTCCATTTTTTGTTGTAATATCCTTAATAACATGCTGTTTGCTATTTATATTTTGAGATTTACTATCTAAAATGCTAAGGTGTCATTCATTACTAAAAGAATTATTACGGGATCAAATTTTGGAAGTCAAATATTTTATAATAATGCATTTATCCTAAAAGTTATAGGAATTGTTGTTCACAAAAATATTAGATGTACTTTTGTGTTTTCTTTAGTTTCCAAACTATCTATAAAAACACATGATCATTTTATATCTCACACTCACGAGAAAACCACCTCCAAAATGTGAGCGGTTAAATGATATAGGTTCCCGGTCACTTAGAAACTTACAATTGGATTCGTATAGACTTATGGGTTGGTTGATTGATGAGCTGTTTGGCTTTTTCGGAAATCTGGGTATTATGCATTGCAGAAAAGTTGTAGACGGTTTGGTTGCTGAATGCTGAGTATGCTATGCTGGATTCTCATGGGATGGCTAATGGCTTTCAAGAGGGAAGGAGGGTTTGATGATGATATCTGCTGTCGACGTGCTATTTATTTGATATGTATTTGGTTGTTTCTTCTATATGTTTGTTTTGTTTCTCTTTTTATCATATTATCCTCCATGTGAAAACACTATGAACACTTCAGGTTCATTTGCAACCAGGTTAAATGAGAACACATGGAGTTGCTTATTTTCTTTCGTTGACTTTATTGTTTGATATTGTTCGGTTGATGGAGATGGCGTTTGAAAGTTAACTAATGTGGGTTGTTGAAATTTACAACAACATCGTTGGTTTATTAAATTGATGTGCTCACAGTAAACGATCATATATGTTATTATCTTTTTTCGTCTCTTTTTAATGTAGGTTTATCCTTTACTCTACTAACGGTAGCAAATTAGTATGGTTTATGTACGACCTCGAGCAGCCACAAGGTTCTTTCAACATAAATACTTAGACGACATCTCGCCCGCCGCAACGCGCGGGTCGCAAGTCTCGTTATGATTAAAGTAATAATTTTCGAAGTTAAAATCAATCCCGTGTGTGTGGTATTAAATGTCACGAAGTTAATAATGAATATGTTAGCATCTAAATACGATAGTTACTTACGTTATAACCTAGTGATAAGAGACTATATTTTTTTTATAAAGACTCAAGTTCAAAAATGTAAGAGTAATGTAAATTGATATGTAGTTTAGTCATTAAAAACTTTTAATTACAATGTTAAAGCATGCATTATAAAAATTGGGATGTAAAAGTTAAATGTTAAACATTACATGATTTATTGTTCATATTCAAAAGCATGTTTTCATTTTAAATATGTCTAAATAAAATAAGAGATCATATATTGACATGTTTCATCAATGACGAAGCTTTAAAGAAAACTTCGAGAGATACTCAATATATCCAAGTGAGCGATACTCAATACATATAAATTTTTGTATATAAAATCGTGAAAATAAGTACTTCTGAACGAAAACACTGAAGGAGAGGGGGCGGTCGCTCCCCTTGTGTCCCTTCTAAGCTGCGCCTCTGTGTTTCACACATGTGTGAAGAATGCATCTAATATAATATTATTTGAAAAGAAAGTGAAGCAGTGAACACATTTAATTATATAGGGTAAAAGATTATAGATAGACATGTGTTACGAAATGAGAAGATTTGACATGATTTGTTAAACTTATATATCTTTGAGGAGTTAGGAACATGATGAGTAGTAGTAAGCTAGATAAATATTAGAGATTTTTAGGGGAGAACATAGATTTGAGGCTTCGTTTCATAGTTTGTACTTCATTTAGTTGCCCTTAGCTGGAGGCGTATGGGTTATTTAATATAGGTTTGTCTTTAGCCTTAGTTTTTTTTAACGACTAAAACCATCAGATTTGCATTTTGCAATATTTGAACTCACAATATTTTGATTAGAAAGCCATAACTTTACCAAAAAGGTGTCTCCTTGAAGACGTCTTTACTCTCAGGTGAATGTTTAGTTTACGTACTTCACTAGCAGGTTATGGTTTACCAACTTTTTAGGTTTAACTTTATTCATAGGTGTATCTTTTTTTTGAAACGTCATCGACCAGGCGACCCTGGTCTCACGTGTAAACTACCCTTGCGGGGCTATGTCCAAGGTCGATTACTCGGACCTCCGTGAGAACCAAAACACCCCCTCCTGAAACTTTCTCCTAGTAGAAACCTTCTCTTGGTACCACATGGGGTAAAACTGTCTCCCCTTAAATTAGAATCCGGGTCACATAGTGGCCAGAACCCAAAGAGCCTATGAGATAACCACTAGGACAAGTCCTAATAAGTTTGGCGATATTATTCTTAGCTATTTTCTAGATCCGTCTTTATTATTATTATCATTATTATCGGATGAACATTTATTCATAACTACTTTAGCATTGGAGATGGGGATAAGCCACTTTCAAAATTCCATTTTACTATTAAGGCTATCCGTAGTGGGCTTGAAAGGGGCTTGAAAAGGCTTTTAGCGCCCCTTTAGCGCCCCTTTCACGCCCCTCTTCCACTACGCGGGGGCGCTAAAAGCAAAAAGAGGGGGAGGGGCTTGAAAATTTTCACGCTGAAATGAGGGGAAAAAGGGGCTTGACCACTACACCATTTATGAGGGGCTTGAAAAGGGCTTGAAAGGGGCTTGAAAATGATTCACCATTACACATAGCCTAAGTGTCTTTATTCTTATCCACATCTTTAGCATTAACTATTTTAGCCTCAAGAGTTATATACATTCATATTTATATTTTAGCTTCTATTAAACTATGTTATGATACTTATTTATTTTTATTTTTTTAGAAAAATGGATTTTAATAATCCTAACTATTAGCTATTTACATATAATAATTCTAACTAAATGGATTTCAAAATTCCATTTTACTATTAAGTGTCTTTATTCTTATCCACATCTTTAGCATTAACTATTTTAGCCTCAAGAGTTATATACATTCATATTTATATTTTAGCTTCTACTAAACTATGTTATGATACTTATTTATTTTTATTTTTTTAGAAAAATGGATTTTAATAATCCTAACTATTAGCTATTTACATATAATAATTCTAACTAAATTTTTGTACATAAACAGTCTTATAAATCTACCCCGTTTTTTCTAATAATCTTTCCATTGAAAAACTAACACCCTTAGTAAATGCTGACGTGGACGACCAATATGTAAACTTCTAAAATAGAGGGACTATTTTTGTAGTTTATATAAAATGTAACTAAAAGAAAGAAGAACAAAACCAAACAAATCAGTCGGACGACCTTCGAAGGCCGGCGCCACCAGCACCTCCTAACCCCCACTGGCGGCTCTCCGCCACCACATCGCAGTTCGCCGGCGACCGATCCCTTCGATGACCTTTGAACGCCGACATCACCCCCCCCCCTTTCGGACGAGATACAGCGACCGAGGGCGAAGGTCCCACTGCAAATCGCGAGCCCCGAGTTTGAATCTGTCCACGAGGGTCAAGGAAACAAGAGGCAACCACCACCAACAGCTAGGGTTCCGCTGCAAGGCGGTGACGACGTTGTCTCTGTGAGCTCCGACGAAGGTAGAAGGATAGTAATGATGATAGATGCTGGTGTTAAGAACGGTAGAAGGATGTTCTTTCGACCTAAATGCTGGCGAGGAAGAACACCAGAATTTGGAGATGTGGCAAGAATTTAGATTTGGTATTTGGGTTTTTTTATATGTAGCCGGCGAGGAAGAATGAGGCGGGGGGGGGGGGGTTATTTTTAAAAAACAAGCTTAGGTAAATTACATTAGTTACCCTTGAAGTTTATTTAAATAAAGAGTAAATTACGGATTTCGTCCATGTGGTTTGCACATATTTCACATATAGTCTATACGTTTCATTTACTATGGATATGGTCCCAAATGTTTGCCAAACCGTATCGGATTTAGTCCCTAACACTAAATTTTGTTAAAAACATCTGTTAAGTTGATGTTAAATGACCACTATACCCCTGCTCTTTTATTTAATATAAAAAAGTCACAAAAAATAAGAATATAATATGCAAATCCGACAACAAACCAACACCGACATTCATCGCACCACCCCCACCCTTAGCCCCTGCAAAACTTCGGCAACTCTTTCGATCTAATATGCAAATCCGACAACAAACCAACACCGACATTCATTGCACCACCCCCACCCCCCACTCCCTCATCAATCACATCACCCCCATCATTCCCATTCCATCAACGCCATTGTTACCACTGATCGAAGCTCGTAGCTGTTACGTTAATTAATGGAGACTCCTCCTCCTCCTTAATACGCGCCACCACAACATCATCACTCATCTCGTCCCGCCATCGGCTTTCCACTCGACACTGCTTTGCTTCTCATCGTCGTTTTTAGCATCAACGGCATTTTCTCCTGCTGTTACCATTGGGACAAGCTTCTTCACCTACGCGGTGACTTTTTCCGATTAAGTTGATTCATACGGCTCACCTTCCAAACCTAAACCTATTTACGTGGTAATTTACTAATTTGATTCAATTCTACCTCTGATCTTAAATTAATCAATGTTAGACATAATATATATTACTTAATATATATACATTTGTTTTCGTATATATGTATATAATATATATTATATTATGTCCTTTAATCATTTATCTTAAATAATCAATTACCTATTTAACCATATCTGGCATTATTTGATGGACGTAAATGCCCTTAATAGATAGACTAGGGTTTCCCCTTGGGTGTATATATAGGGCCTTATTGGAGAGATTAGAAGTTAATCACCTACTCATATTTTCGACCTCTCTCTCAGCTCTATCTCTCTTTCTAAAATCGTAAACCCTTTACGATTCTTAATCCCATCATTAGCATACACCCTAAAGGGGAACCAAGGCTACTCACAGGATGGACTACCTGACTACTGCTGATCTCAACCAGATGACAACATGTAACCTTTACATACGTGTTTATCTGTTTATTGTAATATCGATTCAGGATTCGATCAACATGTGGTATCAGAGCATATGTTGCTCAATCGAATCATTAATCTGAATTCGTTAAAACCCTAATCTTGAAATCAATAAGGGTTTTCGAACCTAACCAAAAAGCTTTAAAACCCTAATTCGTTTAATCACTAAAAATCGGTTTTAATACAAATCTTAAAATCTTAACATTAATCGAATCGATTTTCGGATATGAAAACTAAGAAAAATCCTAAAACTGATTTCGATAAGGTTGGTTTACTTTTCGATCGAAATCCCAAATCTCGATCGAAAAGCTTACTTTTCGACTACATATTTTGTTTCCCGATCGAAACTGTGGCTTTGTCCCGTTCCCTCGATCGGAAAATATGCCCTCTTTCGAACCAAATAACTTACTTTCCGATCGAAAGATGTGGCTTGGTTCCCTGCTTTTCGATCGGACCATATGACCTTTTCGATCGACTTTTCGATCGGGCCATGCGGCTTTTCTACTGGCTTTTCTACCAGCTTTTCTATCGGCTTTCCTGCCGGCTTTCCTACCGGCTTTTCTACCGGCTTTCCTACCGGCTTTTCTACCGGCTTTCTACCGGCTTTTCTACCGGCTTTCCTACCGGCTTTTCTACCGCCTTTTCTACCGGCTTTTCTACCGACTTTCCTACCAGCTTTTCTACCGGCTTTTCTACCAGCTTTCCTACCGGCTTTTCTACCGGCTTTTCTATCGGCTTTTCTACCGGCTTTTCTATCGGCTTTTCTACCGGCTTTTCTACCGGCTTTTCGATCGGATTCTGTGGCTAGTCCCTGATTTCCGATCGAAAAGTGAACTTTTCGATCCGGCATAAGCTTCTCGACTAAGCCGCTATTCTGATCGATCGAAAAGGCAGCTTTTCGAATTCTGCTTTTCGATCCGTTCAATTTCCGATCAAAAATCTAATTATGGATCGAAAACCTCATGGAAAATCGAAAAACCTAATCATGGATCGAAAACCTGTTTTTCGATCAGACACCCCTTTTTGATCGAATAACTGTTTTTTGATCGGATGCCCGCTTTTCAATCGGGTATCCCTTCTCGATCGAAACCCCCTTTTCTGCGAACGGATACCCGCTTTTCGACCGGATACCCTTCAGAAAATTTGGGGCTTAACATTAAATTTTGTTTTGTTTAAAACCTTATATGCTTACGTTTTTTTACAAAACCTTACACCAACTAAAATCAGATAACTAATTGATTTGTGTTATTCATAGTTAATAATAGACATCTAATAAAGGTTTCAATTATGGCCAACGCTGATTTGTTACCTACATAATGTCATTCAACTTCATCTCACAAGAAAACTTATTGTCACTGATCTACAATCAAATTAGATTAATTTATTAACTTGTATTAGTTATTGACATGTAGTAATTCTGGCCAACGCTGATTTGCTACCTTAAACAATGTCATT